>JZKD02S0022256.1:225274-338328 GCA_000966675.3 Picea glauca
ATCACAATGGTGTCATAGGTTCTTAGTTCTTCGTAAGACCAAGAGAAAACGTCTTTATACAGTGCAAGTAAGTCTTTATACTTTCTTTTTACCTCGGGGGCGAGGTACTTTGGTATTTTTACCATCCTAGGCTCCTCTTTTGTCCCTACTTCGTAGTCTTCAACCTCCTTTGGTTGGGGTTGCAGAGTGGATTTTAAGGGCATGTCATTCTGATCGAAAAGTCTCTCCAAGGGGATTAGTCCCTTTGGAATCTGATTGTTCTTTAAAACTAACATGCGATGCTTAGCAATTTTTTCTCGGAACTCCTAAGGCTCCTCTCCCTCCTGCATAATCCAGGTATGATCATTTTGTTCCTCCTGGTCAATGTGGGTTTCAGAGAAATCACCAACCATTTCCAGGAATTTTCTGATCTGTTTGTCATCCTCGAAAACCTACCAGTGTTGTATATTGTTTGGTGTGGATAGTTTGTGCCTTACCTCTATGTGGTACTTTAATTTGAAAGTGGTGGGAGGTACGAAAGTTGAAGCTGCTTTGGCCAGTGAATCGGCTTGTTGGTTTTCAGCCCGTGGGATGAAATGAGCCTTTACCGATGAAAACAAATTTTCTATAAGATCACAGGCACAACTTCTGTAAGATCTCAATCTTGGGTGCTTGGCCTGGTAGTCTTGATTTATCTGCTTCACTATCAACTATGCATCTTCGTAAACTTTCAGGTTCTTTATGTTCAACTTCCTGGCAGCTTCCAACCCTAAGACTAAGGCTTCATACTTGCAGACATTATTTGTGTAGTCTATATCCCACTGAAGCCTCTAAGAGAAAGGGATAGCAAAATAATTTTTAGGTGCCACAAAAAGTACTCATGCACCTGCTCCTTCACATGACAGGGCACCGTCAAAAAACATTTTCCAAATCCCAATACTATACATATTTTCATATGTCTTTCCTGATTCATTATTTTCTAAGCAATTATCTTCTGCATAGTTATTTACATCATCGTCAAAAGACATAATACAATTTCCTAGATCTTGGTCGGCAATATAAACAGAAAAATTGTTAGGATTCTGAGGGTCGCTCACTGTGTAGTCTAGCCTCGTTTTCCTGTATAACCGAGTAAGTTGTCCACCAAACACAGGAATTGTGGCGTAAGTCATGTCTAGTTGGAGAGACCCACCAAGTTTGGCTCCCCATGACCTAGATAGCAGTAGGCCATACTTCGGGGGTATATCAACAATAACTACATCCATCAGGACGCTTTTTACTGGGACTTGTGCAAGAGTAACTACTAAATCTTTTATCATACCCAGGCACTTAACTCTTCTGGAATCGAAAGAGTAGAGATCCCCATAAGGCCTGGTGATCTCAAGGCCTAGTCTATCCATAATAGTTTAAGGCATCACATTATGTGAGGCTCTATAGTCTAGCATGTAGTTATGTAGCAGTCGATCATGCACATTCATGGTGATATAGAAGGGAGCGATGGTGTCTCCGACACCCTCGAAATGTGGACCAAAAGTGATATCGGGCTTGTCGTCTTCCAAGTTTATTATGTCAAAGTGACTTTCTAGCTCCGAAAAACCTATCGCTTTGGTCATCTGCATTCGATATATAGGATTCTTCGCTAATTCCACCAGAGGGATTGGTATTTTTATCTTATTTATCTTATTTTCGAGGCTGAACCCTCCACCACCTTTGTCCGTTTCTTTGGTTGAAACCCCAGACTCCTTCTTTTCTAATTTATTTGTTTGCGCTGATTTATCGCCCATGAGTTTATCTACCGATATATGTGTCTCAGCTGTCTTGGTTTCCTTTGTTTGGGTCTCAACCTCCTTTACTTTGGGATCTAGCGAGTCTGCCCCTTTCATTTTGCTATTAGGTGTCTTGGTCTCTTTCGGGGCGGGCTCGTATACTTCACCTCTAGGGAGAATTTTCTTGGGTTGAAGAGTCAACGCAGGTTTGTTTTTAGACATTAGGTTATACCTCGGTTGGACCTTGGCCATTATAGAATCAGTCATTTCTTGACATACAACGAAATCAATGTTGTTTATGTCATCATCTTTATTTGACGGTTGTTGAGTGTTCAAGGACCTCTCATAATCTTCTTTAGTTAAGTAAGGTTGTGTGCAGTTGTCACCAAAATTTGTCACATCTTCATCCAAATCTTCGAAATCTTGCAGGTCATTTCCTCCTATAAAATTTTCATTTTTTAAAGGGGTTTGAATATTCTGGTCTTCATTTTTAATCTGCCTTTGTTGATTTTGAGGATTGGGGTTTCTTCTGAATTCCCTCTTAACGAAAGGATCGGCCTTGGATTGGTCTAGCTCCATTCTAGAAATCTTATTTGATAACTCCTTAATTATCCTAGCCATATCATCCATTTTGTTGTCCGTGGATCTATCGGACCCTGAGGGTGCCGCTTGTTCCCTAAAACATTTGTTTTCTTAGTTTACCGTTTCTACCTTGGTTTTCAACCTGCCATAAGCCATCATATTAGATTCAATTTCTATGGCATCATCTTGCATTTGGGTTAGGGTATCCCACCTCCTTTCTCTCAAAAGAAGTGTGAAATCGGGTTTGAAAGCTCCCACAAAGGTTACCTTGGCTGCGGGTTGGGATGGTTTAACTTCGACCGGGATCTTATTATATAACTTGTTAAATCTTTGAATGAATTCCATAACAGTTTCCGAAGTCTTTTTCTTTAAAGAGCCGAACTCTGTCAAATAATACAAATGGTCTTTCCTTTCGCCCCATTGTCTAAGAAAGGAGTCTTCTAGGGCATCATAGGATAATATCGATCCTGCGGGTAGACTTTGAAACCAGGTTCGTACTTGTCCTTCGAAAGTCTGAACAAACAACCTCGAATATACGTCTTCGTGTTCGAGGCCTAGGATATCGACAAACTGATCAAAGAAGTTTATATGTTCTGTTGCGGTCAAGTCCCCTTCCCCTATAAATTTAGGTAAGTTTTTAATATAATTTTCAGGAAGGTCGTGGAGAGGAACGGGAAGGACCAAAGGCGCATATCTCGCAGCTACTTTAGCGAAAACTCTAGGAGGCGGGAGAGGTCCTTGGCCCCCCGCTCCTCCTCCTAGAGCCACTCCACCTCCCCCTCCTAAAACCCCTCCACCTCCTTCGCGGGCAACTGCCATCGATACTACCTGATAGGAAACGGGTGTGTTATATAGAGGGTTCTGAAAGACTAAAAGCAAAATTCTATTTTCTTCGAGAGACAAGAAAATCAAAGACGGGTGAAAAGAGATGCGAGGACTTGCCTCCTCGGACTTGCAAGAGATGTAATCAGGGGAATCTGCAGGTGTGGAATTTGAGTATATGGATGTACTCTTCGAGACTTAGTGAGGTCGTGAAATCTAACTGAAGAGTCGAAGGGATATCGATCTCTGATAAATTCATTGCGGGGTTTTTACCTTTGTGTACGCCAAAGGTTGTCGGATGAATTTCACTTTTAACCTTAGAGAGAGTTAGAGTTGGGTTGATGATTTCAGGGAGGGGATTGTACAAAGTTGAAGGTTCATAGGAACTCTTGGTATTGGGTTGCGGGTACGTAAGCTGGTAGACTACAATGGTTGGCTTAAGGGAACCTCTGGTTTTCAGTATTTTTTTGGGATTGGAAACGGGCGTGGTCTGCTTACCCTCCGGGTTTTGTCTGGTATTCCTTCGACCGGATGCTAGCTTATTTAAACATGGAGTTGCCAAGTGAAAGAAAATAAAATCCTTTAGAAGGTGTTCACTCTTTGTTCACTATCAAAGGGCGAAACTTGCAAATATGTCGTTCTTCCCAGGGAAAAGGTTTTGTAACTTCGTCCCCGGCAACGGCTCCAGAAAGATGTTGTTCCAGAGTCTGTACTTAAGGCTTAGAAAGTACAGTGTCTAGGCATCCGAAAGTGAGTAAAGTATTAAAAAGGGGGAAGAGTCAACCTTCGAGAAAGGAAGCTAAGGTTGTTTTCTAGGTTGTTGTTGTCTCGCTTCCAACTGTTCCTCGATACTTATATCTCGTTCAATCGCGGCCCATGAACGTTCAAGTTCTGCCCGTGTGGTGGTTGTTTTAAGTATAGTATCGAAAAGGTTCAAAGCTATATGGGTTTGGTCCGACAAACCGAGTTCAATATTGGGTTGTCCTACAACGGGGATAGTCATGGAGGAACAGGAAAATTAAAGGAGAATTTGAGGTTTTTGATGTTGTATCAATTTGATCGTATAAAAGAGAACTTTTAAATCCAATATAGAAGATAAAGTGCAAACCAAAGGCCTTTTCCCATAACTGAGTTATCTTTTAAATAAATGGTGTGTGAAATGTGAGAAAAACATTTAGCTGTCTATAACACGAGGCTCCTGTCAAGGGAGAATCTCACCCTGTAAACAGAAGAAGAAAATAAGATAAGAAGAAATCTGACGAAGCATAAAATATGACAATCTAAAGAGTTCACAGGTCTTGTACCTGCTAATAGCCGATACAGAGGAAAAACTGTAAACAATATAGACGACTAAAAATTGATCACCACAGTAGAGGTTTTACTAAATTGCAGTAAAAACATTCATTAGATATATATATGCGAAATGAAATTAAATATGAAATCACAGAAGAAACAAACTCATAACAGAGTCTTGACGAAATCAGGAATCTCTGTATTGCTTTGTATTAGTTTTTCAAAAGTTGAGAGTCTCTATTACAATCGACCAAAATGGTCCAGCCCTTTTTTCTTTCCTCTAATTACATATTTATACAACTTCTGCATGCTAGGATCTCAATCGTCCCAGGAGTTTTTTCGGTTACAAAAAGGAGATTTATGCGTTCCAATTCTTTTCCTTTGTCCTCTTTCAGGCGGAGGGATCGCCTTCCTTTCTTTAAAATTTGGGTTATGAAAACATAACGTGCATACACATGTCATTATTTGGTGCGTGAACACTGTCTCTTCGCATGTTGTGTGCAAGTGACGCACCTCTCCACCAGCTGGGTTATCAACCTGGAAGGTTCCGCTTGGTTGTTTACCTCGAAGGTGTAACAATCCTTCGATAATTGTGGCAACCTTCCTCCTACTTGTTGGTCTTTAGTGGTGATAGAACATAACAATACACTTGGCTTTATTAGCCACTTATCCACCTGGACTATATCTGTCTGAGTTATCTGTTTTATTTCAGTCTGCTCTCTTTCCTCATTCTCCTTGATGTTGAGCAGGTGCTTGGCTATATCCACATGTCCCAGTGTCTCGGTGCTGCTTTCACTATCAAGACACAACAAACTTTCATCTATCTCCCCGAGAGTTTCTTCACACAAATTTCTCACCTCTTTATCTCGCTCTCTGCCCTCTGATATATTTCGTTCCCATGCCTTCAGTAAGATGTTACCTCTAGTCTGGTCTAGGATGGAGAGCTTGGAACTATTGTCCACTTCCTTTTTCGTCATGGCTATAACAGCCTCTTAGAAAACGACCCGAGCTGCCCCAGCTTCTCTTTCTCTCAAGGAGATGTCTTCCAACACTCGATCAATGATTTATCAAAGGTTTTGAATGGTCTCCACCTTAGCAAGTAAATCTTGTTGATCTGTCGACACTCTTCTTCGAATTTCTATGGCTTGGGATTGGAATATCCCGATATATATCACATGGCTTTCGAAAAAATTTAATATGGCCTGTAATTGCCCTATTAACTCCTCTTACTAGCTTATCTGTGATTGGCTGGTCTGGGCCGCCTGTTGTGTTTGTTCGAGATCAAACTTGAGCCGTTCGATTTCTTTTTGATCAGTTTCTCTAGCTTGATATATACCTATGTTCATCTAATCTCTGGCAGCTGCCTCTGTTGTAACGAGCTTAGCCTCCAAAGTTTTGATCAAGCAGTTTTTTCGCTTCAACTGTTCTTTTAAGGACTCGATAGAAAATTGGTTGGTTGTAGCAAAAGCCCCCAATGTCCCTACTATCTGGGTTGCAAATTCCTCTTTTTTCATGTCTCTCCCATCGACGAGGATTTTAAATTTCTTTGCTACCATGCCCGCTTCTTGATAAAGTTCCTGCTTCACAACGACCTTTCTCTTCTTATCGAAGAAAAACTCGTTTGGAGGAAACTCTTCCACAGTTATGGGTGTTAGCTATTTGCCAAAAATTCATTCGGCATCTGGGATCCCCTTTGTGGACTATAGGGGAGTAACAAAAACAATGGGATTGTCGATCTGCTTGGATGATTTCTCCGGGGTAACAACCGAGGCTGGCTTGCTTGAAGGGTTGGAGATCTCGGCTTCTTGTTTCGGGCCCCCGATTTGCTTCTTCTTTTCCTGTTGTTCCTCTTGGTCAGGTCCTGAATCTTTGGAGCGATTCGCTTCTATTTTATGTATATCTGCAGTCGGTGGGTTCTTACCTTGTAAGACCGAGGGAAGGCAACTCCGCCAGAAATACTGAAATTTGAAAAACTCAACCTTCTCCTCGAGCGATAGGGTTTGAATCCGAATTAGGACCTCGACATAGGATCTCGCCCCTCAGAAGACATCATCATGAGGTGAATGCTCATGTTCATACTTTTTAAGACCACAACTAGCCATGTGATTATCCATGATCCTGTGTGGGTTGAGCTTCTTGAACTCAATGTGGACCAATTTAATATCCTCCAAAGTCGTTGCCTCGGCTTTTGCATGTCCGAAATCTAATAAAGAATAGGTATTCAAATGAATGGGGAAAGGCGGTCATACCTTCTTCGAAAATCCTTTAATCTCCTTGCTTATGCCACCAATAACAGTTTGCCTAGAAATTTCGCGACAAACCAGCCTATCCGGTATGAATAATTGTAGAACATAGGGGGGAACTGTTGTAGGAAAATCTCCCTGCAGACAGGTAGATTGCCTCAAAGAGCTAGACCCTAACTCTAAGACAGAAAATGCTTAACGTGGACACTGACTTCCTTTTGAATCCATACAAACTAATACACGAGAAGGAAGGAAAATGGAAGTACCTCTTTATCGACGTTTGTCCCTGCACGCTCCGAATCGAGCTCCAAACTCTCGCTCCTCGCTGAGTCCTGTAGACAAACAAAGTACGACCACTTCCTACTCTATTGATATTAGCTTGAAAACAGATCTATCTATCAATGATAAGTTCATGTAATATCAGACACAAACTAGAAAGAAACAGGCCAAGCGTGTTATATTAATGAGAATAACGACAACAGTACTTACAATCGTAGATGCGAATGCGAGAGCTTTGTCAAGTCCCCTTCATCTAACCCTTGCTCGAAAGATCCACAACCTGGATGATAACAACTTCACTAATCACTCTCCTTTGACTGACTGTGTGTTTCCTATGAGATCATAGGTTTCATGCTAGCAATTCTTCCCCCCTTTTCACCATCATAGAGCCTGCTTATATAGGTTAAGAGAAGCTTAACCTCTTGAGTTATCTTTAGAACAAGTTGAGGAATTCCCTCCTTGGATCAAGGATCTTCTGATGGAACCAAGAATTCGAATGCAACTGCCTTCTAAACTTGAGATATCCTCCTCTTATTCTCCTCAACGGGCCAACTACTGTCTCAGATTATACAACGCTCCCTCAAAAGGGGCATCAGAGCGCTATAGCGCTCCCTAGGAGGCTTGAGGGGAGCACCAACGCTCCAAGGATGGATAACGCTCCTTATGAGGGGAAGATGAGCATTATAACGCTCCCTGAGACCTTATAGGGGAGCGCCAATGCTCCTAAGGCTGATGTAGGGGAGCGCTCACCTTCAAAACCTTTGTTTAAGAGCTCTTCTCAGGTGATAAAATTTCCTTGACTTCAGTTAATCATTTTTTCTCCTCCAAATCAAGTGTATGAGGTGTCTTAAGTGCCTCCTTAGTGTCTTCGTTATGGCAGTATGCTTGAACAACATTTGCGACACTTGTGAACAACTTGTGACACTTGCGAAAGTTGTAAGGAACATGCGACACTTATCGAAGTGAGCAATATTGAGGTGTAACAGGAACAGAAGTGTCAAAATCCCTTATGTCTGAAAATTCAGCCTCTATGTACCAGTCGACCACGTTGCTCAAGTTGGTGGTGACGTTGTCTGAAATCCTAAGCGGTGGGTTGCCGAAGATGGATACATGCAATGGTACCATTACCCAATTGAAAATTTCGTATATAAAATCTGCGGCCTTATCTTCCCAAAGTTTTGAGTGGTAGATGTGGATGGGCTCATCCTCTGATGGAGTCCAGCTCCAGCTCATTAGGGGGAAAGTTGTCATGAAACAAACAACATCCATGATGTAGGCGGACATGAAAAATGAAGCGGCCTTCCCACTCACCTTCTGCATCCGATACTCGGTAATCTGGCTGGTTAAACTGTCTGACAACAATTTGGCCCAGTCGACGGAAAAGCCTTCAACGATTGTATGAATGAGAGGTACCCACGGGAGGAAAAAATGTGTGGTGTCCTCCTTCCCATACAATCTATAGGTCATCATGGCTATATATTTGAATTGCGGTTCCAAGGAGGAGATTGAATAAACTCCGTTACCGTCTGCCCTGAACTTCGCAGGGTGCGAGACCCAATCCTTGATCAGATCAGACAAATTTTTGCCGTATTGCTCGCAGTCTTTCTACTTAAAACCTTCCAGAAACTCAGCATTGTGTGAGAAGTTCGGTGTGGGTGACAATCGGCACATCACCTGTAAATGTTCTGGTATGAAGGTTCCAATGGTCACCTTCTATTCACTGATAATAGTTCTGGTTGGGATATCCACATGATCCAATGCCCATCGGATCATATCATAATAGGGAAGGAGTCGTGGCCTGGCCACTATCTTATGCATCTCTGCTTGAACGACGACTTTGTATTTGGTGGCCAAATCGTCCTTCTCATTATCGTTGGAGTCATCTGAACAGTTCACTAAATCGGACTGAAGAACCTCAGAGACGTATGACCAGGTTCTGACAGAATCAACACTTTGAGGTGAAGTATCGGAAATAGTATCTGAGCCTTGCCCTGAACTCTCAACAATCGCCTTGGACGTTTTTCGTGGGGCCATGATAGAGGACTCTGATTTAGCTCTCCTGTAGTAAAAATGTGTATACATACAAAAATTAGCCTGGTGAGAAAAGCTTCTTTGCGCAAGATATAAATGAAATTTTAAACAATGAGAGAAATAACTCTATATCTCGACCATTTAAAACCCCGACGTCCTTATGAACCAGAACGGTCAAATCATTTTTTGAGAAAGATTTAGCAATAAAAACAATATCTTTACCTATCACTTCACCTCTCTTCTCATAAATGCCATAAATTTTGACGGGTCGTGACACACATTAGCTCAAAAACATTTAAATTTAACCCGTAGATGGTGTGTGTTAATACTTGTATTAATGCATGAATTAATCTGGCTTAGCTTATTTAATTAGGCTTTCTTTAAACTTTAATCACCCTTTTCGGTGTTCGCTGTATCGGGAGATTTCACTCCTATCCTTTGAGCCCCTAAAACTCGAGATCGCGATGACGCGATCTAGTTAGGCAAAAGCATGATCCAGATTAAGTGTTTAATTAATATCGTGATTTCGCGACTCAGGACTACGAGGGTATAGTTTTTTGGAAAAGTGAAAGCTGAGTCGCGAAACCGCGACATTGTTTAACTAATATCATGATTTCGCGACTCGGGGCTATGAAGGTATAGTTTCTTGGAATAGTGAATGCCAAGTCGCAAAACCTCGACATTGCTTAACTACGGTAAAAAATGACTTACCCCTGACACTAACCCGGGTAACTTTTGAAACTATCTCGCAACTTCGCCTATCGGGGTTATGACGGTAATATTTTTGGGGAGAGCGATCGCCGAGACGCGAAATTCCGACAATACTTAACTAAGGTTTAAAGAACTTTACTCTCGTCGCTAACCTGGGTAAGTTGTCAAGGTTGTTTCGCGACTTCACGCATCGGGGCTTGGAAATCGTGTGACTTGTAACTCTCGAAACACGATATCCCGAGGTAAATAAAACTAAAAAATCTCGTTTAACGATTAAATGGCAATGGTTTATGAGTACAACTGCCATCGCCACTTTGCATATTAGGACTACTGAGACTTTCAAAGGGTAAAGGTCACGAAGTAAAAGACAACTTAAAGGCCAACCTTTGATTCTAAGAATTACATTTAAACCAGTTGAGAAAGGCGACTCCAACATAGGCTCCAACTAGGGATCCCGTCTTCTTGCGAGACGGTAAGAACAGTAGACCACGTGCCTGTATTGGGTAAATGGAGTCATTGGTTTTACTTCTGCAAAACTTGCTTAAAGAAAGGGGATACAAAGAGAAGAAGAGATTTCGTCTTTTACTTCTGAAAAGCTTTTCAACACTCAAATGCGTTTCAAATTCAGTTGTAGCCTCATTCATGACTTTCTCTTTCTCATTACTGAATTCAAGTATGCCTTAAGACAATCAAACCAGTCCTAGGAAATCCAACAGATCTTGTGACTTTCGGTTTGCATCAAACGAGGTAAATTACATGTTTTTTAATCGGGGAGCTCTGTCCGAATTTAGGGTGCAGATCAGGTTTCAAGAAAGTTGATTACCAGAGCAGACTGAGATTCACATATGACAGCCTTACAGATATCTCAGATATTGCTTCACTACCAGCGAGCCTGTTCAGTACCCCGGTGAAGTTATTTGGCCCTTTTTACTGAATTTCCTTTCACTACTTCGAAATATATTTATGTATTTAAATGCTGAGATGAGGGCAATCATTTCTGAATTTCCTTTCATCGTCTCTTTGGACTAGATGGGGGCAATCAAATATGAATTTCCTTTCACCATCTGTCTTATAATTTACTTTTAGAACATGAAGTGGGGGCAATTAGTTTGTATGAGGGATGATATATGTGTAATATTTGCAGTGGAGGTCTGTCAACTTGCTTTGATTACTCGGTACCAACCTTCCCTTAACTTTCAAAGCACCTTAGCCCATAGGGAAAAAAGGGAAAGATTACTTCCAAGGGCCTTCCTTCGAGCAAGCCTCAATCCTTAGAAAACTGTTAAAAAAACTAGAAGAGTCAGGATCAACCTACGCATAACTTTGTTTAGTAAGAGACTAAGGGGTTATGAAGACTGGCTTACTTTTTAAAATCTTCTTTACAGCTTCCAAAGCTAAAACGTAATCTCTTCTCCCTATGTATGGAACCCGGAAAGTTGTTTGCTACTTTTTTTTTTAAAGGTAAGTCAGCGGACAGAAAAAAGGTGACGGAAAGAGATCTGGGATTCGAAACACAGGGCTTATAAACTAAAACCGACTTTTGGGACCCTTTTCCGGAGACACTTTACTTTATTTGCTTATTTTAATTACTTTCTATCTTTGTCTAGGTGAAACTCTTAGAACCCAGAGTAAGAAGTCGTTCTTTTAATCACCAGTCAAGCAAAAACATTATATTTATGAGATCATTACGACGCTTTGGAGACCTTCATTTAAAAAATAAAATTCTTAGGAATTCATGCCTTTGCCTTACCATTTTGTTTTCCTTTAAATTAACGGAAAACTTTTTCTATCACCTGTTTTTTGTGAATTTATTTTCCGATACATGACTCTCTGTTTGCTCCTTTTGCTTGTTTGGGCTGCAATCCAAAATCCCGTAAACATGAAGAGTGCATTTTAAAAGAGCTGGATGTATTGAAAATTTCGTATCTCTACTTCTACAAAAATCACCGACCTAATTAATTAGAGGTGAAAGTAAACTTACCAAAGAGAAATTGTGAAATAGAAAGAAAACACACACCGATATATACAATGGAAATTTTTTACGAACCAATTATTGCATATAATGTTTTAAATAACGCGCGTTGACAGGGGCGTTGAAGATTTTACCATCCAGATTTTCTAATCGAAACAATTTTTTTCCTTCGGGAGCTATGACTTTGAACGGTCTGTACCAAATATGATCAAATTTGTCGTGTTTCTCTGAGTCTTCCTTCCTAGCATCCCATTTCAAGACCAAAATCGCCTAGAAGAAACTCTTTGTCTTTTGCCTTACGGTCGAATAACGTTTTCATCTCGTCTTGGTATTTTTGCAACCTTTCGTCCACTTTGACCCTATGTTGTTGTACTTCAACCAACTGATTTATCCTTCTTGTGACATGATTTGGTTCTTCTTTCTCATCTTGCCAGAGTTTCATTATGGGAAGCGCTAGATTTATGGGTAATACCACGTCAGTCCCATACACCATTTGGAAAGGAGAAGTGCCAATAGATTTTTTCGTGCCTATCCGGTTTGCCCATAAAGCATATTTCAAATGCACGTGCCAAGATTTTTTGTTCTCGTTCAACACTTTCTTAATTACATTAATCAGACTCTTTTTTTAAGACTAGGCTAGTCCATTTCCTTGAGGGTAATATGCCGTGGAATGGCCGAGCACGATATAGTATTTTTGGCAAAAACTGATCATAGCCATAGATTTAAAAGCCTGGGCATTATCTGTGACTATCTTCCGGGGGCAACCGAATCTAGATAAAATGTTTTCTTCTAGGAAATCTATTACCACCGAATTTGTTACCCTTCTTGTTGGAATAGCCTCCACCCATTTAGTGAAGATAATCTGTGGCAGTCAAGATCCATTTGTGTTGAGCGCTAGAAAGGGGGTTAATTTCGCCTATAAAATCTAGTCCCCATTGCTGAAAAAGGAGCTTTTGTTTTGACCGGGACTAAAGGTAGCAGCTAGAGTTTATGCTTTCCTGCGAACAATTGGCAAGGGTTGCAGGTTCTGACTTTGGCATTGACGTCTGAGAAAGGTTTTGGCCAATAATACCCTGCCCTTAGGATCTTATAAGTTGTTGCCCTCCAAGCGTGATGTCCTCTGCACACCCCTTCGTGAAATTCACTTATGACCTTCTCTGTTTCTGATTCAACCAAACAAACCAACAAGAAACCAAGTGGATCCTTCCAATACAATTGACTTTCCGATATACAGTACTTGACCGCATGCAGTTTTAGCATCCTGGCTTTGGATGGGGATAAATCACTCGGGCATTTCAAGGTCAGCAGGTAGGACACTATGTTTTTGTACCAATCTGATGAGGCAAACTTCTCTTCGATTTTGATAGCACCTGTTTGCTCATCGAGCTCGTTCATGTACACACCCTCTTCACATCCCTGTAGGCCATTTATACCGAGGGATCTGAAATTTGATTCAGCTAAGGGTTTAGCCAAACCTTGTCCCTTTACCAGTCTCGTCGGCTTTATCTCCAGATCAAATTCTTGGATTTTAGCGAGCCACCGTCCCCTTTTGCCATCATTGTCAAACTGAACCAAAATATTTTTTACGGAGCTGATAGGTACATACACGATTACCTTGGAATGCAACACGTAAGTTTTGAAAGCCTTTAATGCCTTCACTATAGCGTACGCTTGTTTTTCCATTATATCGTATTTGAGTTCAGCGTCTCTGAGACTTTTGCTGAAAAAAACTATAGATTGTTCGAAACCTTCTTCATTTTTCTGGAGGAGTACCACGGCAATTGTGTGTTCGGAGGCGAACGAGAAAATAAGAAAATCCTTTAGATAGTCAGGGCTTGCCAGTAGAGGTGCCTCGCTTATAACCTTCTTGATGCGTGCAGACGATTCTTTGGCCTCTGCTGTCCATTTCACTTCGTTGTTTTTCTTTAACATATCTGTGATCAATTTCACAATTTCAGCAAAGTTTGGGATAAACCTCCTCAAAAAATTTATCTTTCCTAAGAATGACTGAATTTATTTTACATTTCTAGGAATATTTATAATGTCTATAGCTTCAACCCTTCTAGAATCAATTTTAATTCTGTCTCAAGACACAATATGGCCCAAGAGTTTACCTTCTTGCATGGTAAAGTGAGACTTTCTGGGGTTTAAAGACAGACCAAACCTACGACATTTTTCAAATGTCTGCTTGAGATGCATCAAATGATCTTCGTCAGATTTACAAAAAACGGTTAGATCATCGGGATAAATAACTACGAACTTGTCTCTTTCGCCGATGAAAGCGATATCCATAGCACGTTGGAAGGTGGCACCTGCATTCATTAGACCAAAAGGCATCTTATCATACATTAATGTACCCCAAGGGGTAGTGAAGGCTGTTTTTTTTTTTATCATGTTCATTTACTGCAATTTGATTGTACCCAGAGAACCCGTCGATCATCGACATCCTATTTGCCCCAACTACTTTTTCTAATACGCGATCCATTTTGGGCAGAGGGTAGTTGTCCTTGAGGGAGGACTTATTTAGATTTCTAAAATCGACACACAGTCTAATCTCCCCGTTCTTCTTTCTAACCGGGAGCAGGTTTGCTACCCAATCGGAGTATTTCAGTGGTACTATTATTTTTGCGTCCAAGAGCTTTTTAACTTCCCTTTTGACCACAGGCAATAAGATAGGGTTGATTTGTCTAAAGGGTTTGACACCAAGTTTCAAAGGTATCTTGTGTTCGATCACAGTGGTGTCGTAGGTTCTTAGTTCTTCGTAAGACCAAGTGAAAACGTCTTTATACTGTGTGAGTAAGTCTTTATACTTGATTTTTACCTCAGGGGGGAGGTACTTTGATATTTTTACCATCCTAGGCTCCTCTTTTGTCCCTACGTCGCAGTCTTCAACCTCCTTTGGTTGGGGTTGCAGAGTGGATTTTAAAGGCATGTCATTCTGATCGAAAAGTCTCTCCAGGGGGATTAGTCCCTTTGGAATCTGATTGTTCTTTAAAACTAACATGCAATAATTAACAATTTTTTCTCGGAACTCCTGAGGCTCCTCTCCCTCCTGCATAATCCAGGTATGATCATTTTAGTTCTCCTGGTCAATCTGGGTTTCAGACTTCGAAACCAGGTTCATACCTGTCCTTCGAAAGTCTGAACAAACAACCTCGAATATACGTCTTTGTGTTCGAGGCCCAGGATATCGACGAACTGATCAAAGAAGTTTATATGTTCTGCTGCGGTCAAGTCCCCTTCCCCTGTAAATTTAGGTAAGTTTTTTATATAATTTTCAGGAAGGTCGTGGAGAGGAACGGGCAGGACCAAAGGCGCATATCTCGCAGCTACTTTAGCGAAAACCCTGGGAGGCGGGAGAGGTCCTTAGCCCCCCGCTCCTCCTCCTGGAGCCACTCCACCTCCCCCTCCTAAAACCCCTCCACCTCCTCTTCCGGCGGCCGCCATCGGTACTACCTGATAGGAAACAAGTGTGTTATATAGAGGGTTCTGGAAGACTAAAAGCAAATTTCTATTTTCTTTGAGAGATGAGAAAACCGAAGACAGGTGAAAAGAGATGCGGGGACTTGGCTCCTCAGACTTGCAAGAGATGTAATCAGGGGAACCCGTGGGTGTGGAATTTGACTATATGGTATACTCTTCGAGACTTGGTGAGGTCGTGAAATCTAATTGAAGAGTCGGCGTGATATCGATCTCTGATAAATTCATTGTGGGGTTTTAACCTTTGTGTACGCCAGAGGTTGTCGGATGAATTTCACTTTTAACCTTAGAGAGAGTTAGAGTTGGGTTGATGATTTTAGGGAGGGGATTGTATGAAGTTGAAGGTTCACAAGAACTCTTGGTATTGGGTTGCGGGTACTTAAGCTGGTAGACTGCAGTGGTTGGCTTAAGGGAACCTCTGGTTTTCAGTATTTTTTTGGGATCAGAAACGGGCGTGGTCTGCTTACCCTCCGGATTTTGTCTGGTATTCCTTCGATCGGATGCCATCTTATTTAAATGTGGAGTCGCCAAGTGAAAGATAATAAAAGCCTTTAGAAGGTGTTCACTCTTTGTTCACTATCAAAGGGAGAAACTTGCAAAAATGTCGTTCTTCCCAGGGAAAAGGTTTCATAACTTCGTCCCCGACAACGGCGCCAGAAAGATGTTGTTCGAGAGTATCTAGGCATCCGAAAGTGAGTAAAGAATAAAAAAGGGGGAAGAGTCAACCTTCGAGGAAGCAAGCTAAGGCTGATTTCCAGGTTGTTGTTGTCTCGCTTCCAACTATTCTTGATATTTATATCCCGTTCAATCGCGGCCCATGAACATTCAAGTTCTGCCCGGGTGGTGGTTGTTTTAATTATGGTATCGAAAAGGTTCAAAGCTATATGGGTTTGGTCCGACAAACTGGGTTCAATATTGGGTTGTCTTACAACGGGGACAGTCATGGAGGAACAGGAAAATTAAAGGTTTTCGATGCTGTATCAATTTGATCATATAAAAGAGAACTTGTAAATCCAATATAGAAGATAAAGTGCAAACCAAAGGCCTTTTCCCATAACTGAGTTATCTTTTAAATAAATGGTGTGTGAAATGTGAGAAAAACATTTAGCTATCTATAACGTCAGGCTCCTATCAAGGGAGAATTTCACCCTGTAAACAAAAGAAGAAAATAAGATACGAAGAAATCTGACGAAGCATAAAATATGACAATCTAAAGAGTTCACGGGTCTTGTACCTGCTAATAGCCGATGAAGAGGAAAAACTGTAAACAATATAGACGACTAAAAGTTGATCACCACAGTAGAGGTTTTACTAAATTGCAGTAAAAACATTCATCAGATATAAATATGCAAAATGAAATTAAATATGAAATCACAGAGGAAACAAACTCATAACACAATCTTGACAGAATCAAGAATCTTCGGATTGCTTTGTATTAATTTTTCAAAAGGAGAGAGTCTCTATTACAATCGACCAAAAAGGTCCAGCTCTTTTTTCTTTCTTCTAATTACATATTTATACAACTTCTGCATGCTAGGATCTCAATCGTCCCAGTAGTTTTTTCGGTTACAAAAAGGAGATTTATGCATTCCAATTCTTTGCCTTTGTCCTCTTTCGGGTGGATGGATCACCTTCCTTTCTTTAAACTTTGGGTTCTGAAAACAGAACGGGCAGACACATGTCATTATTTGGTGCCCGAAAACTGTCCTTTCGCCTGTTGTGTGCAAGTGACAGACCTCTCCACGAGCTGGGTTATCAACTTGGAAGGTTCCGCTTGGTTGTTTGCCTCGAAGGTGTAACAATCCTTCGCTAACTGTGGCAACCTTCCTCCTACTTGTTGGTCTTTAGTGGTGATAGAACATAACAATACACTTGGCTTTATTAGCCACTTATCCACCTGGACTATATCTGTCTGAGTTACCTGTGCTATTTCAGTCTGCTCTCTTTCCTCATTCTCCTTGATGTTGAGCAGGTGCTTGGCTATATCCACCTGGCCCAGTGTCTCGGTGCTGCTTTCACTATCAAGACTCAACAAACTTTCATTTATCTCCCCGAGAGTTTCTTCACAAAAATTTCTCACCTCTTTAGCTCGCTCTCTGCCCTCTGATATATTTTGTTCCCATGCCTTCAGTAAGATGTTACCTCTGGTCTGGTCTGGGATGGAGAGCTTGGAACTATTGCCCACTTCATTTTTCGTCATGGCTATAACAACCTCTTGGAAAACGACCCGAGCTGCCCCACCTTCTCTTTCTCTCAAGGAGATGTCTTCGAGCACTCGATCAATGATTTAGCAGAGGTTTTGAATGGTCTCCACCTTAGCAAGTAAATCTTGCTGAGTTGCCGACACTCTTCTTCGAATTTCTATGGCTTGGGATTGTAATATCCCGATATCTATCACATGGCTTTTGGCAAAATTTAATTTGGCCTGTAATTGCCCTATTAACTCCTCTTGTTGGCTTATCTGTGATTGGCTAGTATGGGCTGCCTGCTGTGTTTATTCGAAATCGGACTTGAGCTGTTCGATTTCTTTTTGATCAGCTGCTCTAGCTTGCTCTATATCTGTGTTCGTCTGATCTCTGGCAGCTGCCTCTACTGTAACTAGCTTAGCCTCCAAAGTTTTGATCAAGCGGTTTTTTCGCTTCAACTGTTCTTTTAGGGACGAAAATTGGTTGGCTGTAGCAAAAGCCCCCAACATCCCTGTTATCTGGGTTGCAAATTCCTCTTTTTTCATGGCTCTCCCATCGGCGAGGATTTTAAATTTCTTTGCTACCGTGCTCGTTTCTTGATAAAGTTCCTGCTTCACAACGACCTTTCTCTTCTTATCGAAGAAAAACTCGTTCAGAGGCAACTCTTCCATAGTTATGGGTGTTAGTTCTTCGCCGAAAATCCATCCGACATCTGGGATCCCCTTTGTGGACTGTAGGGGAGTAACATAAATGATGGGATTGTCGATCTGCTTGGATGATTTCCCCGGGGTAACAACCAGGGCTGACTTGCTTGAAGGGTTGGAGATCTCGGCTTCCTGTTTTGGGCCCCTGATTTGCTTTTTCTTTTCCTGGTGTTCGTCTTGGTTAGGTCCTGAATCTTTGGAGCCCTTGGCTTTTGTTTTCTGTATATCTGCAGTCGGCGGGTTCTTACCCTGTAAGACCGAGGGAAGGCAGCTCTGTCGGTGCTCCTGAAATTTGAAAAAATCAACCTTCTCCTCGAGCGACAGGGTTTGAATCCGACTTAGGACCTCGGCATAGGATCTCGCCCCTCGGAAGACGTCATCATGAGACAAATGCTCATGTTCATACTTTTTAAGGCCACAACTAACCATGTGATTACCCACGATCCTGTGTGGGTCGTGCTTCTTGAACTCAATGTGGACCAATTTAATATCCTCCAAAGCCGCTGCCTCGGCTTTTGCGTGTCCAAAATCTATTAAAGAATAGGTATTCAAATGAATGGGGAAAGACGACCATACCTTCTTCGAAAATCCTTTAAGCTCCTTGCTTATGCCACCAATCACAGTTTGCCTAGCGATTTTGCGACAAACCAGGCTATCTGGTATGAATAATGGTAGAGCATAGGGGGGAACAGAAGTGCCGAAAACCCTGATGTATGAAAATTCAGCCTCTACGTACCAGTGGACCACGTTGCTCAAGTTGGTGGCAACACTGTCTGAAATCCTGAGCGGTGGGTTGCCGAAGATGGATACATACATTGGTACCATTACCCAATTGAAAATTTCGTATATAAAATTTGCGGCCTTATCTTCCCAAAGTTTTGAGTGGTAGACGTGGATAAACTTAGCCTCTGATGGAGTCCACAGGAGGAAAAAATGTGTGGTGTCCTCCTTCCCATACAACCTACAGGTCATCATGGCTATATATTTGAATTACGGTTCCAAGGAAGAGATTGAATAAACTCCGTTACCGTCTGCCTTGAACTTCGTGGGGTGTGAGACCCAATCCTTGATCAGATCAAACAAATTTCTGCTGTATTGCTCGCACTCTTTCCACTTAGAACCTTCCAGAAACTCGGCATTGTATGAGAAGTTCGGTGTGGGTGACAATTGGTACATCACCTGTAAATGTTCTGGTCTGAAGGTTCCAATGGTTACTTTCTACTCGCTGATAATAGTTATGGTCGGGATATCCACATGATCCAATGCCCATCAGATCATATCATAATAGAGAAGGAGTCGTGGCCTGGCCGCTATCTTATGCATCTCTGCTTGAACGACGATTTTGTATTTGGTGGCCAAGTCATCCTTCTCATTATCGCTGGAGTCATCTAAACGTTCACTAAATTGGACTTAAGAACCTCAGATACGTATGACCAGGTTTTGACAGAATCCACACTTTGAGGTGAAGTATTGGAAACAATATCTGAGCCTTGCCCTGAACTCTCAACAATCGCCTTGGACGTTTTTCGTGGGGCCACGATAGAGGACTCTGACTTAGCTCTCCTGCAGTAAAAATGTGTATACATATAGAAATTAGCCTGGTGAAAAAAACTTCTTTGCGCAAGATAGAAATGAAATTTTAAACAATGAGAGAAATAACTCTATATCGCGACCATTTAAAACCCCGACGTCCTTATGAACCAGAACGGTCAAATCGTTTTTTGAGAAAGATTTAGCAATAAAAACAATATCTTTACCTATCACTTCACCTCTCTTCTCACAAATGCCATAAATTTTGACGGGCCGTGACACACATTAGCGCGAAAACATTTAAATTTAATCCGTAGATGGTGCGTGTTAATACTTGTATTAATGCACTGATTAATCTAGCTTAGCTTCTTTAATTAGGCTTTCTTTAAACTTTAATCACCCTTTTCGGCGTTCGCCGTATCGGGAGATTTCACTCCTATCCTTCGAGCCCCTAAAACCCGAGATTGCGATGACGCGATCTAGTTAAGAAAAAACGTGATCCAGATTAAGTGTTTAATTAATCAGTGTTTAATTAATATCGTGATTTCGCGACTCGGGACTACGAGGGTATAGTTTCTTGGAAAAGTGAAAGCCGAGTCACAAAACCGCGATATTGTTTAACCAATATCGTGATTTCGCGACTCGGGTCTACGAAGGTATAGTTTCTTGGAATAGTGAATGCCGAGTCGCGAAACCTCGACATTGCTTAACTACGGTAAAAAACGACTTACCCCTGACACTAACCCGGGTTACGACGGTAAGATTTTTGGGGAGAGTGGTCGCTAAGACGCGAAATCTCGACAATACTTAACTAAGGTTTAAAGAACTTTACTCTCGGCGCTAACCTGGGTAAGCTGTCAAGGTTGTCTCGCGACTTCGCGCATCGGGGCTTGGAAACCGTGTGACTTGTAACTCTCGAAACACGATATCCCGAGGTAAATAAAACTGAAAAATCTCGTTTAACAATTAAATGGCAATGGTTTAGGAGTACAACTGCCATTGCCACTTCACATATCAGGACTACTGAGACTTTCAAAGGGTAAAGGTCACGAAGTAAAAGATAACTTAAAGGCCAACCTTTGATTCTAAGAATTACATTTAAACTAGTTGAGAAAGGCGACTCCAACATGAAGTGTGGTCCAACAACACATTTGACTTACAGTGGAAACAAATTGAGAAGATTAAAAAATGCTTGATCACAAACAAGTTTAAGATTAAAAGTTCAGTCCCTTATGATATCATGCTGAGTGAAATGGGGGTTGCTCCTATTGAAGCAATTGCTATGGTGCGTCTCATAAGATATCTAAAAAAAATGAGCAAATGGAAGACAGTCGGTGGCCTAAGATCATCTTCAATGACATATTGAGCAAAAGAAGAAGACGTGGATGAGGCAAAATATTAAATGGCTTAGTAAATGGGATATCCACTTGAACAAGTGCCCTATGAACAGTAAAGAGATAAAGGCTTTTGTTATTGATAGGTTCCACAAACGAACTTGGGATAAAGGGCTTGGGAGAAAGAAAGAGTATTATATTGAAGAGTTTAATTCCACATACAATCATCATCAAAAAGCGTACATTGGGGCCAATATATCTTGGAGAGCCAAAATGCTTATTGGACAAATAAGAACCAATTCCCATCAACTCTGTTGTGAAACTGGGCGTTGGAAAAGACCAAAAGAAGCTTGGGAAGAAAGGGTGTGTGTGTTTTGCACCTTCGGAAAAGTGGAAACAGAAAAACATTGTGTGTTTTGCACCTCCGGAAGAGTGGAAACAAAAAAACATTAACTTATTCAGCGAGGGGACAATGGAGAAATTGGGAGAGCTCATCATCAAGTTGAACAGCGATAGGCTACTGTTAGCCCCGTGGACCTTAAAATCTCTCTCTTTCTTTCTTTCTTTCTTTCTTAACTAGGATCATGACAAAACCCTTCTAATTTATTTTCAATAATCCGAAAGCCCATTTCACGGATTCCTTCGTCACGCGTCAAAGGTACGCGGACCAAAGCATAAAGGCCCGCCCGTAGATTTCCATCTATAATATCGTATTAATTCGTTCGTTTGAATTCCCACTTTTCTTCTGGCAATTAGCTGTCCCACTTCGTTCTCGAGAATGGGCTTTTAGATCTGGAGAATTGGCTCGATTTTTATTTATTTTTCGTCTATTGGCTTTCATCTCTTGAAAATTGGCCTCTTAGTCAGGGTGGTTGAAATTGGCCTCAGTTAGGGTGGTTGGTGTTTATGTTAGATGAATTGGATCTCACTTACCCCTGCCTTCACATTGTGTCAAAGCTTGCCAAGCAGTAAGCAGTGACTTGATTTCGACGGATCGATCCAATTTTTGTTGGTGCAGATCGAAGAGCAGTGTGAAGATCAGAAGTATTTTTCTGCACACGTCAAACAGTTAACTGTAAGAAAGTTTTTCAGTGCATTGTGGTATTCTTTGTTATTTAGCTAAAAAATCAATAAATCTGTTGCAAGATATTAAAACTTTGTAGGGAAATTTGTTTTAATTCTTGGATTGAAACATGTGAAGGTCGGTTTATGGTTGAGTAAATTACTTCACCAGTACAGAATTGTTCTTATAGGGTAGTGAAAGCTACACAATCCATATATTTTGTGCGGGCCTTTTACTTACCGACAGATTTTGATGAAGAATAATTCACAGTCGTCGTTATTGTCTCACTTCAATTTGGACATTGTTTATTTTCCAAATTTTAAAATATTATTATTAATTAATTGATTTGTTGGTGTTTATTCGCCCTTCTTTATCTTTTAATATTTAATTTATTTTTTTGTTTATTGATATATTTTTGCCAAATGTTATTTTGCTTCTCTCGGAGCGAACCTTCAATTTAGGATTACCTGTGTTATCTTTGTTTAATTCATTTTCAGATTGCCTATTTGCTTTGGCAGTGACGAGGAATTTGGCGAACGATCGGCGCTTTGACATGGAGGGAACTATTTTTACTCCGTGTTTGGAGGCCATAACTCATGTGAAGTCCGCCGATGGTGATATACAGACAAAGCCATTCGTGGATGCCTGCCGGCTTGTGTTGCCCGTCATTGGTATGCGTGATTTTCTCCCCCCTTTTTTCCTTCCTTCAATCTTAGAATAAATATCAAGTGTCAAACAGTAGTCGCATCCTACAGGGTAAATACTCACAATGCCTTAATGCTTATACGTCTACTGAATATAGACCCAAAAGCAAACAGTGGATAGTACACAGACACAGGGAACAGAAATAGATATCTCAATAAGTTTGGGACCTCGGGATCACATTTTGATTCTTATGCCAAGAAACTGTCGTCTTTCAGCTTGTAATTTTCTCTTGTATGCCAAAGCTCTAAACTTAATGACAAAAGAAGTATCAATGTCCAAATATCGAGCTTTGTGGGTATGTATCCTGATAAAATATGAAACTTGAGTCACTGATGTTAATTCACTAAGGTACGATGAGCAATCAAGTATAATAAAAGCAAAAAATGACAAAGATTAGTTGTGTTTGTAACATTTGAAGAATTGCTCCAGTTAATAAAATTGATTTTTACAGCATTCATATTTTCAAAGTACAGAGTTACTTCGTCATTTTCTTCTTAAGTTTTCTCCCCCTTTTCCATTCATTTAGAGTTTAAGGTGTCTTTTTCAATCAATTCAGGTGACTACTTTTTTTGACATAGATATATAGATCAATAATGACTTCTAAACATCCTGATGCATAAACCACTTTGCTTATTGGACTGTATGACTCTTAAAATTTTCCTTTTTTAAGAATCTTAGACCTGTGTGGTATATGATACAGTATTTCTGTTATCATCAATTTGCCTAGCACGTTGGAATTTGTAGTGTCATAAGCCCATCCCTGGTTTTGATTTGCTTCGATCGCTTTTATTTGATGCAATAACCTTGTATTTTACTTGCTCCAATTTTCTTGCACGAAGATTTTTACTCACACTTCAAATCTAGTGGTATTATTTGTATTATAAGAATAGAAAAACTCTCTTTTTGGGCCATATCCAAAATCATGCTGCTTTACATGCATTTTTATCCCAAAATAAACTCTCTATTCTTTGATATTGCTTGCTCATTTTTCTATATCATTCTCTTTAGATTTGCAGGGATGTCAGTTCCAAGGTAATGGCATTAATGTAGCCTTTTGTTATATTAACATTGTCAATAACATATTAATGGAACAAATAACTTTCTCTTTATGGGCCATATCCAAAATCTTGCTGCTTTACATTTATTTCATCCCTCTTGGCCCTATTCACAACATCCTCCCTGAACTTGAACAATAGGCCTTGGAGAAGGTATTACACCACAATTTCCCCCTTTAATGCTGAATGCATGCCACATAGTCAAGATATAAACTCCCCTGAATGCCATATCTCCAACACCAACACGGTTCCACAACCTGGTGAAGGTGACCTTTGGCAGAGGTATAGCAGGATCATTTGAAGCATGCTGATCGGCTGAAGCTACAAAGGGTGGCACAAGCTATATTTGATCACAAAGGTGTCAAGTGTAGTACATCCAAAAAGGATCACTGTCATAGTGTGGAAGGAAGGGATCCTCTGAAATATGTTGAGAATCATCTATAAAAAATAGTGGGACAGATCTTGCAAACTTGTGAATAGAGACTACATCAAAGAAGGTGATAAAGTACTTTCTCCCCATGAGAACAGGTGGTCATAGACTAAAAAATGTCACTATGAGCCAACTCCAATAAATAAGAGGCAGGCCTTGCATCGCATCACAGTAAAATGAAGTATCCACTGGAAAACCACCAATTGTTGGAACATGAACAATGTCTCCAAATGTGGCAGTGTCAATAATGAGATCATCATTCCCAGAATAGGTAAGGCCCAATAGGCAAAATGCATCTACATATGTGCATCGTAAGGAAAATCTATCAAATCTAGTGACTGTATAGAAGAAGTCTCCATAGGAGGTACATCAAATTGTAATAGAGAAAGATCCACTATAATAGGTTGAGAATCATCCATAGAATAATCCTCAGAAAGAGGTGGTGGAAATGATCCTAGTGGAATGTGAATAGAAACTCCATCAAATATAGCATCTATATGAGAAGGATCATATATATTATAGACACTATATTGGAATATGGGTCCATGTACTTGATACATAAAACCTGAGATGCAAAACTGATGAAGTCATTCTTGATCAAGGGTTTGGCACATTAGTTCAAACCCATTTGTACAGCGCATGTCTAGATGTGCATTGTAAACTGTGTTAGGAGTATCATCTTGGAGATCCTTGTTGCACACTGTTGCTCTTGCAAGTTCGTCAGTCCCCTGAAGACAAGCAAGCAAGAGTTGAAGACACATCTCTCCTTATGATAGATATTGCATATAGAGTTCTTCTGTATCAGATCTGCCCAAATATAAGTAGCCCATTGAATAGAGAAAAAAACCGTTCGAAGGTCATTAGGTTCAACAAAGGAAAAGGCTCCATGAAGTCTTCAAAAAATTCCTTGTATACACCCAAGAAGAAAATAGTATGATCTCTTCCAATAATTCTGCAGTGTATAGTTTCTATAATCAGGTAGTACAAGCCGTAGTAAAAAACATGCAGCCCAAGAGAACATATTGTTGCAAAAATGTAGAAGATTGCGCTGGATTTTGACTGGAGGGAAAACCCCCAGGAAAACCCTAGGAAACCCTAATAGATGATCAATAAACCCTATATCCACAGCCCTTAGGGTAATCCCTCTAGCCAAAAATCTCCAGATAACCTGTAGTAAAAATCAGATCTGGAAACCCTAGTTCTGCACCCATAAAAAGTGATGCCACCAGATAACAGTCTCCAAACTGTTGCTGAAAAATTCTGAAATAAAGCAACAAGTAAACCCTAATGTTGGGTGCACCAATTTATGGACAAAATCTCTGTAAGTGTAGAAGATGGGCACACACAGCCCTGATAAATCACCTTTCAAACCAACAAAACATAATGAAACAATCCTGGTATTCCTCTGGTTACGGTTTTTTCCACATGCCAAGTCTGATCACAAAAATATCAGCATGAACAGACAAGAAAAAAACCCCTAAAAACACAGCGAAATGAGTAGGGAAGGTTCACACCTGCTCTGATGCCATGTTGAGATCACAAACAGAAAGAGGGAATCGAATGAAACAAAAAATGGCAACCCAAAAATCTGCAAGTAAAAGAGAAAAGACCAGCACTAAAGTAGAGCAGTAGGGCTGAACCAAAAATGTGCTAGAGAGGGAAAGATTCCCAAGCATGAGTGCACTACAAATGAGATGCACAAATGCATACAGAAGAGAAAATATGCCAACCACAAGAGAATGCCAAAGATGTAGTGCTTTTGCAGGCTTACAACACTTGTATAAGAGAGCCTTAGCTCAATGATAAAAAAAGATTTATAGATGAGGTTTGAGTTGTGTATTTATACACAACTCAAGTAAAGCATTCTCCCAAGAGGGTTATGGACCCACACAAGTAGGGTGAACTCCCCAAGAGGGTTATTGAGCCTACATATCAAAATTGATTAGGTTGGCCTTAACGGTTTAACCATAACCTAGTATTGCAATAAATGATGGCCTTGGCTATAATTAATGCCTAACCAAATGCATTAATGACACAATATGAGGGGGTTGTGGCCACATGTGAACATTACACCATTTTCAGCAAACTCAACATGTTATTACCATTTTACACGATGGTTCAGTGAAGAGTCCTTTTGCCTTCAGGTTGCTTCTTTGGGGTTCTTTTTCAATCTGACATAGGATAACAGGCTCACGTACCTAGTGTTACTTCCCTCTCAAGAAATTAAAGGGATTAGCTGAAATGTGGCTTGCTTCCTTTCATGTGCGGGGCAGTGAAAAACCAAAATGTCCAACCATAATTAGCTCTCCTGAAAGATTTGGTTTACAGCAATGTTATTTGTCCTATGATGTAATCTACAATTTGAGACAAATTTTGTTGCAGTTGTGGTTTTTATTTGCATAAACTGTTAGATTTGTACTGAGGCATCCAGTGCATTACTTTGTAGTAGATTGTTCATGCAACCTGTAACTTCTGTAAGTTTTGTCATCTGCCTATAGGCTTCAATGTGGAAAATAGGTGCTTGGATTTGCTCAAATTTATACTTTTTTATGGAAATGTTTGTTGGAGTTTATGTATTGATGCTGTTCATATGTTTGATCTCATGCAGACAAGTTTGGCGCTGCTATGGCACTTGTGAAATCTGACATTGGTGGCAACATTTCGGTAATTTGGATTTTCTTTGATGCATTTTTCACTAAGAAACTGATATAGCGATATACACTATGAAATATTGAAAGATTGCTCTCTTTCATTTGTCTTTTCATATTGTTCTATCTTAGCATTTTGCCATTTGGTTGCATGTCTGAGTTTGTTTCAAAACATTTGTAATGTTCTGTTAATCTACTATTCATGTTCACATTGGACCTGATCTGTGCAAAGTTTAGGTGATTTTCAAACCAAGAAACTCATTAACCACCTTCATTTATTTTGTCAAAAAATAATCTATTAATGTTTGGAAGTGTATTGTTGCTTTCCAGTGTTTCCATGTTTATTAGTTTCCACTGGGAGAATAATCTCATGAATTGTCTCTAGTTATTATGCAGATTGTGAGCTCAGGCCTTGTGCCTCTTAGGGCCTTGAGCTAGGGCTTTATCTAGATCCATCTACTCTCTCCTTTCTATTGACTACTGATTGTACTCTCTATTTCCGTTGACCTTTTCTTGCTCATTTGTGGACACTAATAAAATTATCTTATCTTTATTTACTAGGTCCAGCAGGGAAATATTATTGTACCATTAACAGATGTTTCTATGGTTGAAGCCTAGATACCAGGGTCATCAATGCAGCTTTTGTTGTTTCATGTTTGATCCTACATCACCTTTACTTTATTGCCTTTGCTAGGCAACAATTCTTCAGTTTTATAGCATTTTCTGATGACCATTATATCCTTCATCAGGAAACCTACAAATTGAACTATCCAGACCAGGGATGTAAATTATTATTTCTTAGTGGTAATCCTTATTAAGTTATCTTGATCAGGTCATCATTGTTTTAGTCATTCCCTGCTTCTTTCATAATTACATTGCCATCTGTTAAGGTATCTGTAGTGCATATATCATAAGAATCCACTGTCTAAATTCTTGAAGGTGATACTGCTTTCTCTTTTTTGTTTTTTAACATCTCCCTGTCATGGTTCTTGAGCTGTTTCACCACCTTTTACTGGGAATTTACCTTATCCCTTGTATATCCTTCCTGCCAACTTTCACCACTTGAGATGACAATTTTTCTCCTTCATTTGAGCCTTTTCAAAGATGCATGTAAAATAGTGAAGAGGAGATTTCTCATCAAATAACAAATAGGGATAGTAGACTATCCAGCTGCGGGAATAATTTGGTTTGCCATATCTTCTGCAATATTCAGTTGATTGCTACCATTCAGTACTTTGATGTTAACCTGCTAAAGGTGGCCGTCAAATCATTTGCACAACCACAGTAACACAGTAGCAAATGGAGATCAGGCTTTCTTTTTGCAACAACAGTGGTCTGAGACAAATTGATTCCCAGATCTTCAATATTTAATTGATTGTCAACATTGCTTCGAGGTTAGCCTGCAAAAGGCTGCCCTCAAATCATTTGCACAACCACAGTAGCAAATGGAGATTAGGTTCTTTTTGCAAAAACAGTGGTCTGAGACCAACTGATTGATCCTTCTGATGTATCCATGGTTTGGAGTGAAACCCAGGTTGAGAAAAAGGGATTCAGTGTTGAGATTTTATAATTTTGGAAGTTATTCCTAAATGTAATTGTATTGGTTATTCCTAAGTGTAATTGTGAAAGGGTTTATTGATAAGTGATGTTTTTTAGGTCTTTTAGAGTATAAATAGAGGTTATATCGAGTCATTTCGATCACTCATTGAATACAAGTACAAGAGAGTAGTACACACTTATCTAGGAGGCTATTCTTGGTTCGTGTCTCGGTCTCTTTGGTCTTGATTTCGTGAAAGAGCATTGTATGACATTGTACATGTTGGAGGAATCTATAGCGAGGAAAGTTTGCAGGGTTTTCTCCCCCTTGAGGGTTTCCCTGAGGATATATCTTATTGTTTTGTTGATATCTATCTTTTAGTTGTGATCCTTTTGCATATTAAATAATAATAAAAGAATGTTGGAAAAACATAAAAAAATCAACATGGTATCAGAGCAGGCCTGAAAAAAAAAGATTTTCTGCAGATTTTTGGAAGTGTTTTGGCAAACTAACTTCACCTTCCCAGGTAGGATGACTACCGGCACCAAAATTGACGAGAAGCTGGAAGAAGCAAAAAATTTCAGAGTATGAAGTACAGAGTAGGGATCCTTTTGGAAGAACATGATTTAGAAAGATTTGTTGAGGAGGAAGTTCCAGAACCAGAGGAAGATGAGGCCAAGGCAAAGCATGAAAAGAACTAGGCCATGGCTAAGAGGATTATTGCAGACTCAATCAGGGATCATCTGATCCATCATGTTTCTCTATTAAAATCTCTAAAGAAGATGATGGATGCATTGACTCGGCTATTTGAAGGAAAAAAACATCAACAAAAGGATGACATTGAAGACCCAGATGAAGAATGTGAAGCTTCAAGATTCAAAGTCCATTCACTCTTACTTCTCGAGAGTGAACTAGATCAAGGAACATATTGAAGCTATTGGAGACACTGTTGACGAAGCATAAATGGTGATGACCACCTTGAATGGTTTCCCAAGGTCATGGGACTCATTCATTCAAGGAATATGCTCAAGGAGGAAGCTAATCAAGTTTAGCAGATTATGGGAAGATTGCACTCAAGAGGAAGCAAGGCTGGTAGCAAGAGAAGAGAATTTGACGGATGATGATCAAGCTTTAGTTGCTCATACAAGGAAAGGAAAGAGTAAGAAGGAACCCTCATCCCCAAAGAAACCTCAAAAATCGAAGAAGAATCAATGAGACTATTCAAATGTGATGTGTTTCTGTTGCAAAAAGTTGGGACACGTTGCAAAATTTTGTCCCCTTATTCTTAAACTAAAAGAAAAGGAAAAGGTCAAGAGGCATCATGCTTATGCCGCTGAAGATGATGAACCACTGAAGAAAATTGCAAGAGAAGATGATTCAAGTAATGATGACTATGTCCTAATATCATCTCTCACAGGAACAATCACCCCTGGAAATGATACTTGGTTGATAGATAGCGGTGCTTCTAAGCACATGACAGGGTATAAAGGCTCTCTGTTAAACTTAATTCATAAAGACTCACCTCATAATGTGAAGTTGGGTGATGATTATCAACATCCAATCAAAGGAGTAGGAGAGGCCTCTTACAAACTAGATTTTGGGAAGGCAATGAGGATAAAAGACGTGCTTTATGTACCATGTTTGAAGAAGAACCTTCTCTCGATTTCAATTTTGGATGAGAAGGGTTTCAGGGTTGCATTTGTAGATGGAGAAGTTCTCATGTGGCCAAAAGGAAAGATGATTGATGATGCAATTGTTATCGGTGTCCAAGAAGGAGGACTGTATAAATTAAAGGGACGCTCAGATTCAACATTGATTCACGACACATGATCCATGATCAAGATTTACCTATGTATCTATGGGCAGAAGCCGCGATGACAACTGTGTACGTGCAGAACATAAGTCCCCATCGAGTTCCTGAAAACAAGACACCAGAGGAAATGTTTTCAGGAGATAAGCTAGAGGTCAACCACCTGAGGATATTTGGCTGTCATGTATATGTGCATGTCCCCAAGGACAAGAGAACAACGTTGGACCCATTTGGAAAGAAAGGTACATTTGTTGGGTACATTGACACATCAGAGGCCTACAAAGCATACATTCTTGGTCACTTGAAGATCGAGATTAGCAGGGATGTCACCCTGATGAGGATGTAGCTTTTCACAAGTCAAAGCAGGGTCGTGCAGAGGAATCTCATGACAAAGAGAATGGATTTCCTAGAGCTGCAGAGACAAGAGAAGTGGAAGTAGAGGAATCCATTCCTGAGGATCATGACATGGCCAAACCACAGAGGTCTATGGAGAAGCCTATAGGAAAGAGAAGACTAGCTTGGGCACAAGAGGCCATCAGAGATGCAGAGAGATATGGTGCCTAGGATGGATCATTTAGGAAAGTTAAGAAACCAAAACCGTATCCCGGCTATGTGGCATTATTGTGTGATATCATTGATGCAGAGCCTACTGGCTATGAAGAAGAGGCAAGAAAGAAAGAATGGAAGGATGCCATGGTCGAGGAATACCAGTCAATAGTGAAGAATGACGTTTGGGATGTGGTTCCCAGACCCAAGGAAAAATCAGTTGTGAGCTCCAAGTGGATATTCAAGACGAAGCATGCTGCAGATGGAAGCATTGAGAAATACAAGGCTAGATTTGTAGCACGAGGATTTTCTCAGAAGGAAGGAATTGACTACGAGGAGAGTTTTGCTCTTGTGGCAAGATATATTTCAATAAGGGCTGTTCTTTCAATAACTACTGTGATGAAATGGAAGGTTCATCAGATGGACGTGAAGACGACATTTTTGAATGGGGTAATAGAGGAAGATGTTTACGCGGAACAACCACAAGGATTCGAGACACATGATAGGGAGACACATGTGTGCAGGTTAAAGAAGGCATTATATGGATTGAAGCACGCATTGAGAGCATGGTATGGTCGGATTGATGGTTTTTTGATGAGCTTGGGATTTACCAAGAGCAATGCAGATTCTAACCTTTACTTCAAGGTTGAGGATGATGGACTAGTGATATTACTACTATATATGGATGACATGTTCTTGACAGGAGTGGAGAAGCTCATCACTGAGTGTAAGAGAAAACTTGCTGCAGAGTTAGAAATGAAAGACCTAGGTTTGATGCACTACTTTTTGGGTCTAGAGATATGGCAGAGGAAGAATGAGATCTTCCTAAATCAGGGAAAATATGTTGTGGAGATCTTGAAGAGGTTTGGGATGTTGGACTGTAAACCGATGGCTACACCGACGACATCAAATATGAAGTTGTTGGATGATACGACTTCATAGGTTGTGGATGCTACATTATACATGCAGATGATTGGATCATTGATATATTTGACGAATACATGTAGAAATTTAATGACAAAATCAACATGCATTGTATTCTATCATACACTTAGCAACCTAGAGATAACTGTCATCTATGAACTCTGAAATGTATAAATCCACATTCAAAAAACATTATGAGTAGAAATACACATTGCCAAGCACTTTTGTATTGGAATAAACACAATGAACAACAATCACACATCCATGTAATACTTAGAAATTTAGGCAACTAGCTAGGGAAAACGCTAATGTGGGGAAACCCAAAGAGAGGGAGAGATTATATTAGCTTTAAAGTTTAGGAAAGTATATCAGCAACAAAATTACATTTAGTAGCCAAGAGAATCACTTACAAACACAATTTGTCCCACAAACTTGTTGCTTAGAAACCCGTGCCAAATCCGTACAGCTATATGGCCTTGCTGAAATCAACATCTCGATTTTTGTGCCCACAACAGGTCGCTGTACTTTCCCTCCTATATGGCAGACCTCCAACAGAAATTCACCAAAATATGCCTCAAAAACCGTGCCCACACTTGCCTCGATTTTTGTGCACAAACTTGTTGTTGTACGACCTGTCTTCAACAATAAATCACAACTACTCCTAAACATAAATTTCTCCTTGGGAAATGTGCCCAATCTCCTTGAGAAATTTGAGCTAGCTTTGAAGCTAGATCTGGACAACAAAGTCATGGTTGTAAGCCTGTGTGGTTGTGGTAAATTTGTATCTTCTCCTAGCTCATTCATTTGCTAATAAGACAGATCATTTGTTGGTTTTTTCCCTCAATCTTGAGAGGGTTTTTCCAGGGTAAAATCCTTGTGTTATCATGCATGCTTCTATTTCATTTCTGTTCATGTATCGTTGCGTATTCACTATGAAGAAATTATAAATCAGCAAGAAGTATTTTTAAGAAAACTATATTTAAATTTCAACATGGTATCAAAGCCATGGGCGTGTAGTCACTCAGTTTTGCAGGAAGCTTGAGCTCACGCAGGGTTCTTGGAGATGATTATTTAAAGAGCACAGTTCAGATTTGTTGAAAAGTTATTGCAGAGATGACATCGATCTCAGTGAAGGCTAAAGATAGGCTTGAAGGAGCTTCCAACTTCAATATTTGGAAGGTAAGGGTTTTAAATATTTTTGAAAAGAATGATTTGGATAGTTTCATAATCAGTGTAGTAGAGGAACCTAATTCAAATGCAGGAAGGGGAAACTTTAAGAAGAATCAGGCAAAGGAAAAACGAATCATTTTTGATTCAGTGAAGGACAATATTATGCCTATAATAACACCTTTAAAGACTGCGAAGGGTGCTTTGACACTCTAACAAACTTTTAGGAGAAGAAGGCGCCCAGTTAGAAGAGGGTTCTCAAGAACAGGCTGCGAACTCTTAAGATGGAGAAGGATGATGCAATAGCATCCTTCTTCATCAAGATCTCACATATCAGGGATCAATTGCTAGTGATTGGTGTACCGGTTGATGATGATGACTTGGTGCAGACTACTGTTGATGGTCTCCCACCCTCTTGGGAGGTCTTCCTATCCGGGGTAAATGCAAGAGAGACTCATCCTAACTTTGAAAGGTTGTGGCATGATTGCCTTCAAGAAGAAGGTAGGATTCAATGTAGAATCGACTCCTCAAAAGAAGACAATATTGCATTAACAACTAGAACAAAGAAAGGGAAAAGATTCCCTTCTCGAAAGAAATTCTCTATTCAAAAGGAGAAAGACAGTGGTGGTTACAAAGGTAAGGAGTTTGACATTTCAAGGGTGAGATGCTTTAATTGTCAGAAGAGAGGTCACTTTGCCAGGAACTGTCCCAATTCGAGAAAAGGACATAAGGGTAAGTTTCATGCTGCTGAAGAGGAAGGAACTTATAGGAGGAAGCCTAGAGAGGTTTCTAGTGATCAGGGAACAAGAAAATATATTACCTTGTTTCAGTTCTCATAAGCACTGTGACAGATAGTGCAAAATCTTGGTGAGTGGACAGTGGTGCCTCCAGGAACATGACAGTGAACACAGATAATCTAACTAACTTTAAGGATGTAAAGTTCTTTTCTCATGTTGAGCTGGGAGATGATGCAAGCTATGCAATCAAAGGAACTAGCTTAGCATCATTTCAGCTAGATTCTAGATTTATGTTGCATATTGAAGATATCTTATATGTTCCAGGATTGACGAAGAATCTTATCTCACTTGGGATTCTGGAGGATAAAGCTCATAGGGTGATCTTCATGGAGAAGAAGGCTCTTTTATGGCCCAAGGATACAGAGCTCAGTTCAACCATTGTTATTGGAATCAAAGGAGGACTTTACAAAGTCCCAGGGCACATTCAGGCTCTAGTTCACAACATTGTTAGTTCTTGCGAACTGTGGCATAGGAGGTTTGGGCATCTTCACTTTAAAGCGCATCCCGGACTTCAAAAGATGGTGAGTGGTATGCCTACTTTTCAGTTTAATCATAATAGTATTTGTAAAGGTTGCATGCTAGGAAAAAACATAAAGAAGTCTTTTCTAGTCAACAATAAAAGGGCAAAAGTGATCTTAGAATTGATTCATTCAGATGTATGTGGGCCTATGTCCACACCTTCATTAAATGGGCATGTGGATTATGTGATTTTTATAGATGGCTTCTCTAGGAAGTCATGGATATATTTCATGAAAACAAAGAATGAAACTTTTAAAAAGTTTCATGATTTCAAGGCTTTAATTGAAAACCAAATTGGAAAACACATTAGAATCTTGAGATCAAACAATGGTGGTGAGTACGAGTCTCACCAATTTGAAGACTTCTGCAAGGAAGAAGGAATCAAGAGACAACTTACAGTTCCATATAACCCCCAACAGAATGGGGTAGCTGAGAGAAAGAGAAAAACTATTTGTGAGGCAGCTAAAGCAATGATGTGTGATCATGATCTTCCTACTTCTCTCTGGGTAGAAGCTGCAAGTATTGCTATTTACATCTAGAATAGAATCCCTCATGATATTCTGGGAAATCAGAATCCAGAGGAAGCATTCAGAGGTGAGAAACCAGATGTGGGGCACTTAAGGATCTTTGGGTGTCCTGTCTACATTCATGTGCCAAAAGATAAGAGAACCAAAATGGAACCATCAGGTAAGAAATGAATCTTTGTGGGGTACAGTGAAACATCCAAGGCCTACATGATCTATGTACCTGGTGAAAGACATATTGAGGTAAGCAAGGATGTCTCATTCCACGAAGAAGTTGCTTTTAAGCATTCCAAAGAATTTCAACTTGATACAGAGATGGAGGAGCCTGAAGCTTCTCAGGTACAAGTTTCAAAGTCATCCAGTTTAGATATGTAGAGGGAGGAGTTAAATGAGCCACTAGATCTAGATGATTCTGTGGAACCTATAAAACAGGTAGAGAGACCTTTGGATGCACCTCAGTCTAAGAGGAAACGTGTCTGGTGTAGAGAGAGACCTTTGGATGCACCTCAGTCTAAGAGGAAACTTGTCTGGTGTAGAGAGATTATGTAGGAAGCAAAATCACATGGTACTCCATCAGGTATATTCAGGGAAAGTAAAAGACCTCAAAGGTTTGCAGGCTATGTGACACAAATGTCTCAGATTAGTAATGCAAAACCCACCACATTTGAGGATGTTGCTCAACATCAAGTATGGAAAGATGCCATGATTGAAGAATATCAATCTATCATGAAGAATGATGTGTGGGAAGTGGTTCCCAGGCCAGAAGGAAAATCAATGGTCACCTCCAAATGGTTGTTCAATATCAAGCATGCAATTGATGGAAGTGTTATCCCCTATCCTAGGGATAACTAAGGAGATCATGTCTTGAGGCCCATAGGGCCTAGACATGGAGTGTCGAGAGCCGGATGACTTGAGTATGGCCCCAGAGGTCCCATCTTTTCTTCAGTGCAACCCATGAGGTAATGAGTTCGGGTATCATGGTATGTGTCACTCTGATTATTGAAGCACTTAAATATGTTGCATTTGATTCTCCTTCATTTCATAACGTCTGCTTGGAAATTATGCTCTTTAACTTGTTCATTCCTGGGAGGGTAACATAATGCCCTAGTAAGCTGATTTCCCTTTAGGATGAGTTGCCACCGGGTGGGTCTATGAAAAGTCATCGTCCATTCCCTCCATACTTACCACTTTCCATCATTATTCCTCTCATCTTCCCCCACCTTGGTTCGGGCATTGGGTTTGCCACACTAGGAAGGGTTGTACCATTGCCTTGTGGGAAGAAGGGGCTAAAGGCCCAGAGGGTAAAAGTAGTTGGCAAGAGTTAAAAGCCAAAATGAAACCTTTGAGATGCTTCGCCCAATGATTCCCAAGAAAGCAATAAAAGGCTTCTCAGTAAGAAAAGGGTACCCATAAGATAAATCAAAACTCAAGGTACTAGTTGGTGGATGGGAGGTCTCATCATGAGTCGGCTTATTAGGACCATGGGCATGTAGCGGTATGACGCTACCATCTATCTGGTCACCAAACCATGGTTGTGGCTCTTGGTGGCATAACCAAGAGAAAGGGGGTCTCGTCACGAGCCAACCTTCTGATCTTCGTGAAATGCTTGTGGGTAACGCTGTCACCTCTGGTCACCAAGCCAGGGTAGTGTTCCCCAGCTTTTCCCTTGAAAAGAAAAAAGACCAAAATCAAATAAGACCAAGAATAAAAGGCATTGAATGGGCTAGGAAACAATGGCATCCATGATAAGGTGCAACTTTCCCTCTACAAAGGCACCCATAGGTAAGACCCACATTTCCTTGTTATCACTGCACCCTCTGCCCCAACATTTCCCTACGCCACTTCACACACACTTACATGAACTAGATTGGTTCTCACCTGGGAAACACCCCAAACTTAAGGAGGATTAGCCCAATAGGACATCCTGAGACCTTCTCCAAACCTAACTTGTTAAATTGCATACCGTCTTTGAGCATTTGTCTGGGTAAAGGGGGGTTTGATGCACATGTTTGGGTAATTTGATTATTAGATGTGATTGACATTGCTATGATCCCTGTGACTTATGGATCCCTGGAGGGTGTACTGGTTGTTGCTGCAGGACTTTGCTCGATGGACAGGTACATATGGGGGAATGATTAGCTCGGACCTCCATGGGGCTGAAAGCCCACAGATGGATGTTGTGACCCCACTAGGGGGAGAGAGACACCAGAGGCTTGCATCGGGAAGAAAGAAGGACGTTGCACTAGGGACACTCCGACAGACCTAGACCCAAGGGTGTCTTGCCTTTCCACCTGAACGTTGACCCTTGAGAGCACATGACATCATCATTATGACCCTGACGTCACCCAGAGTTAGGGTTTGCACTTTTGAGGGCAGTTGTGTGCTAGTTGGCACGTGTGGCAACATTCCAGGCCTTTGGAGGCCAAACGTTCTTCATTTAAGGCCCAACATTCCACCGTAGGGGCCTAACGTCACCCTAGGAGGGCATGACGTCATCCTTGGATATGATTTTAGGGTTTAATTAATGTTATTTATGTAAAAACTTGATTTTAACTGTAATTTGGCCATGTCGGCCTTTTTATGACCTAATTGTAATTAAAGGTCATTGATATTGTATAAATAAGAGAGAAAACTCTCATTTTTATCATCATCTCTCATCACACAAGTGTGTGGTCTGAAATTCAGCCCTCTTCTAGGGTTATTTGCTTAAATTTTTGGCGCACTTCTCTTGGGGGCTAAAAATTTGCAACTTGGATCATTCTTGGTGAAGTTACTTGGCATTTCTAGGGTTTTATGGCTTGATTATTCTTGGTGAAGTAAATCTGCAATTCTTCATTTTATTTGAATGGTTTATGGTAAATTTGCTTGTTCATGTTAAAGATTAAGAAATTGCTTGCTTGACAAACCCTAGGAGTAAAGGACTTAATTTGCTACTTCTTTACTCTTCATTTGATGTATAAATCTAGGACTTTGGCCGGAATTTTATAATAGACATTTAGCAAGGTTACAGGCCTCCAATTGGTGATAATATTTGGGTCACTAGGCTTGGCCATAAATCTGATTAGTCCTTTGCTGAAGTGCCTAGTCTTAGGATGATTTCTTTGTACACATTAGTCCTTTGTTGAAGTGCTCCTCTCATAAGCTTCCTTAGAGGCCAATGTTTTGAAAAAGGCATGTGTCAACCTATCCCTTGATTTAATTCGATGTAATTTAGCTTGTAGAGGGCTCCTCGATCTCGATGAAATTAGTCGATCTTAAGGAAGTGAGAAGGTTTGTTTGCTTGATATTGAAGCCCTTCCTCATGGATTGAATTGAAACTTCTCGTTTAGTTGCTTCAACTCATCCTTGACAATTTTGTGATGCTTTTGTCTAATGGATGTAATCTGCTTCCCATAGACATGTAGAAAAAATGGAGTGACTCGGGCGATGGCATCTACCCACTAGTCAATCCAACGCTCTTCCCTTTTGTCTTGGGTAACAAATTCTAGATGCTTTGGATGGAATTCATGCAATGTGGGAGTTGGAGATGCGACACATTGAGAAGAAAGTGGATCTTGTGAATATGGATTCTCTTAGCTCCCTTGATATTGAGACTATGAAGGATGGTGGTTTGAGAGAATAATCTCTCTTAGTACTTTTATTGGTTAGCCTTTGTTATAATGAAAAAGGAAAGTATTCTACTCCAAAAGCATGGCTCTATTATGCCTTCCCAAAACTTATTCATTCCCTTTTCAGAAGTTTAACCAAGTGAACCTAGGTTCTGATGCATCACGTCATATAAACTTGCTAGGATTGTATAAGCCAAGCTTGGATTTAAGGCCATTCCAAGCCACCAACTCTCTTTAGGGGGTTTTAACAAGTACCAACCCCTCTTTATCATCTTGGGTCTCAACTATATTAAAATTGCCATAGATAAGCTAGTGCACTTTGGGGAATTCATTGGCCATCTAGTTGTAAAAGGTAATGCTTTCTTCAACATAACGTGCAGATATTGGCTAGGGCGAGAATTTGAGCATCTATGTTCAACATCTATACCAATCGTCAAGTTGGGTAAATGCCCCATTCCATAATGGTAAATTAATTTTGCAACACCTCCCTTGAAACAACAAAATTCAACCAAATAATATTCAAGGTCGTTTTAAATAAAAGGCCAGGAATCTTAGCTTCCAACAAACATAAAATATCCAAAATTGGAATCAAATTTCTAATCCTAGAAACCGTAGATATTTTACAAGGGTTTGTGAGTCCTTTGACATTCCATAACGCGTCCTTCATTGGGACTATGTAGCAATAGATTTCATTTCCTCTTCATCATTAATCCATCCCAACAAACACCTTGAAGGAATTTGCAAGAACATGAATTTGATGCTAGTGGCTTGAACCCAATCATCAAGTGCATGGACCTTGGTTTGCTTTAGGAATTCCTCATCTTCCAAGGCCTTTTAAGGATTCAATAATAGACATAGGGAGTGCGCCCCCCTAAGAAGATGAGGCTTGAGAATGGTGCCACTTTCCTTCGCAGAGGTTGAGACCATGGGCTTATTTGGGGCCTGCCTCGTTTCAATGGCAGTCTTGGTAAGCTAGACCTTTTGTGCCATCATCTCTTTGTTGCTTTCGGGGGGCTTTCGCACCACTTGAACCCATACTTCATCATTATTCAAAGGTGAGGCATTTCAACCTCGAGTTTGAGTGCAATTTACTTGAGGACCAAGTGTCTTCGGTTTAACAATGAGGGGACAATCCTAGATTTTGTGATTGGGACTCCGGTATGTGAATAGATGTTTGTGAGGTTGATATACGGTATACCTCACCAGCTAGTTAAATACTTTGCCCCTGACCTAAATATAGTCAAATTCTTTCAAATCTTTAGATAGGATAGTCTTCAAGTAAAAACATTTCTAGGGCCTAGGTTCATGGCATATAAAACCCCTAATAGGCTTCGAAATATGGTCCAAATTTTCCCATAACTGCATAGAAAGGCCTAGGCATTCCACCCAGACAAAGCAATAAATTTGATCCCACTGCTTAGTCAAGACATCTTCAAACCACAGAGACAGAATCAGTAAGGTATCACAGCAAATCCAGGGGCCTCGAGAAACAATAGCAGCACAATGCATTTCCTCTTTAAATGAAAACCAAAAAAACCTTTTGTCAGGGTACAAGTACTCGGGTGGTGCCAGCCATGCGGCTCCTTGACTTCTTTAATACAAGCCTTAGTAATGGACTCAGGTGGAATTTGATTGACAAAATTCTCGAGGAGTGTGTGTCTTAACTGGCCTATATAATCTTGTTGATTTGGATTTTAGGGGTGTTGAAGGAAAATTAACAGTCTATAAAGACCCATGGTTTTAGAAACCTACATCTACTGACAAATTACAATGCCTGTAACTGATCTAGTTGGCTTGTCTCTAAGAACAGGAAAGAGCGATAGGGTGTTTAACTTTTGTTCTGATTATCTGGGGCTTGAAAATGGTCTAGAATTTAGGAGTTCCAAACTTTTTGGCATAACAATATAAATAGGATGGATTCTTAGCTTATAGTTTTTAGTTTGCTGAAGCACACTTGCGCATGTAAGTTTGTTTAATATTATCTTTAATCTGTTCCGATTATTCTTCATCAAGATTTTATCAAGCCATAGTAATGGACTCAGGTGGAATTTGATTGACAAAATTCTCGAGGAGTGTGTCTTAACTGGCCTATATAATCTTGTTGATTTGGAGTTTAGGGGTGTTGAAGGAAAATTAGCAGTCTACAAATTACAATGCCTGTAACTGATCTAGTTGGCTTGTCTCTAAGAACAGGAAAGAGCGATAGGGTGTTTAACTTTTGTTCTGAATATCTGGGGCCTGAAAATGGTCTAGAATTTAGGAGTTTCAAATTTTTTAGGGTAACAATATAAATAGGATGGATTCTTAGCTTATATTTTGTAGTTTGCTGAAGGACACTTGCTCATGTAAGTTTGTTTAATATTATCTTCAATGTGTTCTGGTTATTCTTCAGCAAGATTTTATCCCCAAATTTCCTAAAGTAATGTGTCTGAGAATAGCATCAGAGAACTGCCTCCACAATGAGAAGTCTGGGAAGTATATTTCAAAATATTCCTTTTGGCACTATGAGAGAGGCTTGCAACTTATACCCATGATTTGGATGCAGTTTGCTGTTTGCATGATGGAAATTAAAGCTTAAATTGGAGACGTATATAGTTCTGAAAAGGTAGTTGTATGTACTATGAAGCTGTACAAGCCTTAGTCTAAGGTTAGAATTAGTTGTTGTATATATAGACATAGGGTGAATTACACTAGTGACTATACTATGCATGTTTATTCTCTATACATATTACACAGAAGCATAAAGAAGATAGCATTGCATAACTGTGAGATTGAGACCATATCTTCATTCCATATGCATACCATACATCACATACCCATTGGTTGGAGATAATGTTATAAATTTGTTGATGACAAGGAGGATTACAAATGATCCTACATTTGACTACTTACCGTAGTCTGGCTTTTACTAGTTGGACATGTTATATTTATGTCCTGTAATTCTGTCCTCTCTCAAAAGGTGGGACTTTTGTTATAAAACTTTGTTCTAGATAATTGACCTCGAACGTTCGATTAATATTTTTTGACATGCTGATTGATCTAGTTAGTACTTGGTGAAACTTTCTCTCGTGTGTTTGTTTTGATTAATATGCTTTAAATGAACACCAACAAGCGATGACTATTTGATGTGAGATATTACAATGTGGCAGAAAGGGTCTCACAGGCTACGAGGGTATCCCTTTGGATAAGCAGATACAATTGAGGGGTATCTATTCCGCCAAAGTTGCTTGTGACTTGCACTTGGTCCCATCTGCAAAGGCAAGCATATGCACTAGCACTATCACAAGTGGGCGGTGGCCCACAAGGGGCAAACATGTCTATGGGGAGACTTGAACCTTGGCAGGGGCATCAACGACACCTCACTTTAGAGGACCTGACAAGCCTCCTTTGACATTTCTTATGTTTGTTTGACTAAATCATAAACATGTTTGCTTGGTTGACCATCTTCTTGGTTGGTTGAATGGCTTTCCTTCTGTCTGATATTTTGTTTGTCTGAGTAACCTTCTGTGATACATGATTGATCTTTATTTTTCACAGTTAATCTTTGGAATGAAACCTAATGTTGTTTGGGTCCTCTGTTTCACCCAAGTGGTTGATCTTTACCTACAAGTTGGCTGGTCTCCTGATTGTTATCTGGTTGACCTGTGAAAATAGTCAGTTGTAAATTGTAATCTAGATTTGAATCTGTCTAGGCTAAAATATCACTGAATCTTGCAAGTAAAATTGAAAGCATCCCTCCAGTTTTTTAGTCCTTCAGAGGTGGATCAGGGGTTTTGGACTTGTATTGTCTCACACAATAAAGCTATAGAAGTCATTGAACAGTGATGCAAAAATGAAATTATTATATTGTTGTCCATTGATGATTGAAATAGGTCAATGGGACTGGAAAGTATAGCTTGCCAAAATGGTCAATGGGGGAGTGCAACAAAAGGAAAGGCTATTTTGGCTAGAGGAATAAAAAGAAAAACCTACTTATTGTAGGGAGCCAGGGATAAATACAATCTCAAAGTAGTAGAGGAATAGTCTGTAAGTAAAAAGAAGTGTTAGGCGCTATCATACTCAGCCAAGAATGGTAATGCCCACCCCGAGAACCTTGTCTGATAATGTCCCCTGCAAAGTTCCAGACTGACAAAAAAAACTCTCATACTAGTGAGTTTGACTCTTCTTGTGAGTGAAACAAATCAAATTAATTGGATGGTGAGTCAAACTTGCGTTGAAAAAGTTTGACTTAATTGTGATTACTTGCAAGTAATCGTGAGTTAAAACTAGTTTGACTAGAGTTTAATTTGCTTAACTTGATTTTGACTTGCCATACTGCTTATAAAAGCCCAAAAACCACTCCAAATGAGTTTTCTTTATATTTTTGTACTCGCTGAGTTTTTCCCTGACTTGTTTACATATTTCAGACATGCTAAGGAAACGGCAAATAAAAGTTTACAAACTTGATCAGGCTTAAAATACTTATATTCATGTTAACAATTAACTTATTTTGAACTTACTTCGTATTTATACAACTAGTACTATATCAATAAGGTCAGTCATTGGCTTGGTCAACATTCATTACTTAATGTATGTCAATAACAAATGTGATATTGAATTGTTAATGGAAGGATCTCTTTACATTTAAACACTTCTCATTCCAACTTTTCGTCCATATGCAGTACCCAGTTTCCGACTGTCACTTTCGAATTGTTATAATAAATATCAATCATTTATAATCAACGGGGCTAGTTTTTGGCATTTTCTCAGAACTTCAAATTCTGACTAGCTGGGGATGGGTTTCTAAAGGATAGCTGTTAAGGTAGAGTGAGTGTTTTTCTTATAATTTGAAAGCATTTATAACTACAAAATTAATGGATAGGTATCTTTAATAAATATCCATGTTTCTACTTTTGTGTCTTTCACTCACATCTTGCTGTTTGAGTTTGTCGATATTGCATATCATTTTTTACTTCCCCTTATATACAATTATTTAATATCAATTCAATTATGTGGTTATTTTTTGACCTAAAGTTTAAAGTTTAAACACTGCATATTTTACATAAATTGTTCCCATTTCTAGCATGTCAGATAAGTATTTCTCCAAATGCTTTTTTTGCAGAGATTGGATGCTAAATATGAATTGGATCCTTCAGCGAACCGTTTGTTATATGATATTGTGCGTAAGGAGATTGAAGAAAAAACGGCTAAGGGTTCTTCTAGTTGCACAAATGCTCTACTGTGGTTGACAAGGTGAAATATGCTTTCAGAGCACACATTTATTTCCCCTTTTTGTATTGCAAGCCACATGCAACAAATATGCTGAATTTACCTGAAATAAGCTTCATGCTTGTTCCTTGTGTTTTGTCACATGAATTTAGCATGCCAATTCCTGCACTGAAATTTAACCTTTACCTGATTATACCTTTGGACAAGCTTTCTAGCGAATTTTTGATGTATCAAAAATATGATTTTTTGCATGAGCTTGTTAATCCATTCAGCTGGTTTGCATTGTCATTTGACCTTGGCTTGATAAATCCTCTATATCAATCAGCTCTATGATGTTATGCATGCTTACAGCAGAGTTGGAACTTGTGATGAAGTGAAAACTGTAATTGACACAAGGTCAGATACCTAGGATGTTTGCAAAGAACATATTGACTATTTAGAGCATGATTATGTGGTAATTAGATCTCACTAATACAGTTGACAGCCAGGGCTAACACATATTTTTAACAGAATGTGCTTCTTAAAACGTGTAAACACAAAGTTCAACCTTTGAGTTTTGAAATTGCAGTACATGGTTTGAGTTGTCTGCTTTGAATGAGGCCAACCTTTGGCCATAAGAGTTTTTGGAGGTTAAAAATTTAAATACCCTTTCGGACAGGACCCTTTCAAGTTGGAAACCTTTGGCTTAGAGGTTGTGTTTGAGGGGTTTCTGTTCCGCCAAAATCACCTAAGACTTTGACTTTGACCTTTTCCTTCTTCCTATGACAGACCACCTTGGCTCAAGTAACTATGAGACACCACATGATAGCACAACAACATGTTCTCCAGGGGATTGAGCCTAGGTTGTTCTTTAAGGGTTGTAGATAACATGCTACTGAGGGGATCATCAATTTTTTTGTCACCATCCTGTTATCTTCCATGGTTTGAATTTGTTATGATTTTTCAATGTTTTCTTCATTCGCCAATATGCAGCTTGGCATTCCATGCCACCATCGATTACACAATTGTTGCTGTTGTCAATGCCAATCGCTCCCCATTCAGTGGTCAAAGTTGTTAGGACTTGATCCTATGGTCTGGACTCTGAAGGAAACTTGGATGTAGCTGGAATAACCATCTAGAAAAGAAGGAAACTTCAGAAAATTGGATGGGCAACTCCCTGAAGAATTTCTTTTGTAAAAGGTGCTGGGAAAAGGTTCTTTGTTTGTCACCTTATCTAACATTTGAAAACCCATGTAGATATGCAACTTTTCATTTTTCTTTTTTACCACAACAATGGGTGACACCCATTTTCTTTCATTCACTTGAATAATAATTTATGTCCTATGTTACTGGATCTGTGGGGCTGGGGGTCTGGGTCCACGGATCCCCAGATCGAATATGGATTTGGATCCGGATCTGTTGGCATCCACGTAAGATTTACTCCGTGGCACAATTACTCTGTACGTGTGAAGTTTGAAACGCCAACACCATGTGATCAAACTCGAGATTATTAAATTCCTATTTTTTGGCCCTTGATGCTTTATGTTATTAAATTCATGAACTCAATTCATGTTATAAATGAATGATTATTAAATATTTTGGCCCCTGATAGTTTATGTTATAAAGGAATGATTATTAAATAGTTCGCCCCCCCTTAGTTATTAATTAAATAGTTCGGGTTGAATTGATATCTAATATATTAATTATTTTATTTAAGTATTATATATATATAAGTTATATATTATAATTTTTTTTTTCATTTCTATATAAATTTATTTTTAAAAATTATAAAAAATATATTTATTTTGTTTGTACTTGCTGTTTCCCCACCATATTCCTATCCTGGCTTTTCAAAAAACTGGCTGATCCATATCCGGATCCGGATCTGAATCTTGGTAACTTAGCTTGTCTCTTGTAGATTCTCTAATTCTTCTTTAGCCTTCTTATTCTTAGGATTCATTTGATATAGCCTTTGCCAAATTGATTTAGAATCTCGTTGTAACTGAATATTAAGATCATCCAAAATTTGTGGTATCTTCTTTAAATCGTGGTAGCTAAAGGTGAACATGTCTGCAAATTCTTTGAACAGTGAGTGTGCTTGATTTTTCTTGGTCCACCCCCTCCATCTACTTAGCTTCATCTTTTTGGGAGCTATGTGTATTCTCATTATAGAGTTTTCAATCTTCTGTTTGTTCTTTTGTGAATCTTTCTTGCATGAGCTCAACATTCGCTTTGGGTCGATGCTCTGCTGTAATAATGTTGAATATGCAATTTATTTTGATGTCCTCATCATTCTTGAGCATACAATTTTCAATTTTTTTGAGCTCTTCTTGTAGTGAAGTGTTGTTTGCTTTGGTGCCAGACCCTAGTTGTTTCTTTAGAACATGCCAAAGTCTATGCTGGTCATTGACCTGTTTGTCTTTCTTGCTCTAGGTATGATTCATATGCAAAACCATTGATCATGTAACCAAGAATATGGGGTTTCTTTTCATCTTTTTAAAATTGATGTTTGAACATGTCGACTTTATATTTTATCATCTTGCTTAGATGATCCCATTATAGACATGGGCCAATGCATGAGGACCACTTCAGTGCTCCCATCCGTGTGTGCCAATTCTTGAGCCCCAACATTGGGGTGTACAATGCTTGTTGCAGAATCCAAGGGGTAGCACCTTTAAAGGCCTTCCATTGAGTTGCGGTGCCTTGAATTCTCTACAACAATTGGCATAGACAACACCATGTGCACATAAATCTCAAGCTTGCGTTCCAAGTTCCAGCCTTGCGAGTGCCCACTTCAACATTTTGTGTGTGCACCTACAACGAGGAATGCTAATCATCGCCCAAGACCATTTTGGAAGGTCAATCATCTTTGTAACTGAGTGTTGGCAATGCGCCTACAAGAATGCAAATCATCAACCAAGATTGTTATGGAAGGAAAGCAGTTCTTTAATAGATGTTAGCACACTTGTCTAAATCAAGGCTGTTGGGAGCGAGGAGCAGAAGTGGGAGCGGGAAGCGCAATTTTCAAAAATATCTAGGAGCGAGAGCATTTTTTATATTATACATAAAAAATATATATTTTGATGCATATATATAAAAAAATACGCAGAATGTTGAATCAATTGCAAAAAACATGAAAACATAGATATAAGATCATTTAACTATTGGATTAGTGTTGATCATTAAAGCATTGACCATTTAGTACCACATGTAACATCAATCATAAACATTTGTCATCAATAGATTGTAACAGACAACATCAACCAGAAAATGAAAGACTCTAGAGCATCATATTCATTACCAAAGAGTTGTAAGATTCAGTCAATAGTTCAAATTTCAAACTTCAAACTTCAAAGGTAAACTGTCATATAATGTTCATAACTTCATTTTTTATAGAATAAGCCATAATAAAGAGTCAAGACAAATTACTAAGTTCTAGAGACTACTTCTAAACATGAAACAAGAAAAGAGATCTAGTATATATTAGCAAGTACTAACTTCTAAGTACTATGCTCTAAGTTTTCCTCTTGCTACGAGAAACTTCTAGTTTCTTTTCCCGTGCTCTTTGAGTTTGAAGAAGAGGAGTAGGAGTAGGTGGAAGTGTTCATGGAACATGATCAACAACTGAATGGCCCCCACGTGACAATGGACGCTGTGAAGATAAAGGAAAAATTGATGCATCTGGAATGCTGCTAGTGGATGGGGGTGGCATGTCTCATCCAGGAATATGATCACCATCATGATCACCCAAAAGTTTCGCTTCCAAGCGCTCTAAAACCATGGCTCCATCCTCCAAATTAGTCTCCTCTCAATTGTTGTCCCAAGTCGTATCTCTTATAGAAAAAGCCTTCCCCCCTGCATCACAATAATGGGAGAACAACCTCAAGTTGTAATTCACATAAACCAAGCTTTCTACCTGGTCTGCATTCAAGTTGTTTCTCTTTACACCATGGATGAAGCTATAGGTGCTCCAACACCTCTTTGCAAAAAAGGTCTTAACCACTTGAGAAAGCACCTTCACCGCCAATTTATGCAAATGTGTGGTATAGGAGCCATACTTGTTCCACCATTTGATAGAATCCAACCTGTCTTGATCTTTGATTGCATGCAAGTTACCAGAGACTCCATGCTCACTGATATATTTGCTCAATACACTTTGTAATTGAGCACACTCCTCTTCATCAAGTACCAACTTGTCCAATGCAAGCATAGATCCATTTTGCACCTTTGGATCTGTGTGTGGTTTTCTCCTAACCCCACCCCCAGGTGCTGGTTGGGCCAACCAAGATGAAGAATAATATTTTGGGGTAAGGACATATGCTAGGGCATGAAGTGGAACATTCAAATTATCCCACCTTTTGACCACATGTTTATGGATATGATCATACAAGATTGCATCCTTTATTCCATCAAGAATTAGGCTCTTGGCCTTAGCCTCACCTTTCTTCCAGATGACCAATTCATTGACTTATGGGAGTTGCTACCTTGTCACTGACATGCTCTGACACATCATTGACTTCCAATATCATTGTCATCCTTTCTCTCTAGGTGGGGTAATTCTGAGCCCCTTGTAACCTATCTTCCACCCTCAAACTCATGGCCATTTTTTGAAAGTGTGATATTCAAAACCTCACGGTTCAAATGCTACCTCTGCTTTTCTTTTTATGCCGAAACCCTAGCGCAGAAACCCTAGGCACAAGGGAAGATGACGGTTGCCTTAGATATGTGCCTGAAACTTCAGATTTCTGTTGGATCTTGAAAACCCACTTGTGATATTGCCTCTTTAACAGTCTTGCTCTGATACCATGTGAAATTTCTAAACCCAAAACCAATCAAAATTAATTTTAACTGATTATTCAGGGTTTTTTTTACAATAAATTAAATACACAGCACAAATAAATTAGCAGGAACTGAAAGTAAATGAGACAACAATCGCATCAAAATGAACACACTTATTTTTGGATAATAGTCCCCGGGAAAACCCAAGATGGGAAAACCAGTGCAGCAGATTTGAGGATTTATTATTTATGAGCAGGAAAATATGGAGATTTCTTACAAAGTAAATCGGCCTCTGCCAACAGCTGAATAATCTTCAGCAAAACCCTCTCCAACAAAATCGTACAGCCTCTCTACTATCTAGACCCTCCAAAATAGAACTAGAACGAAACAACAAGAAGAAGATGAACCTCTGCGTGTTGTACGACCCTCCTGTGTCACTCTGTATGGCCCTGTCAGATCTGAAGCTTAGCCTCTACGATTTGGTGAAGAGATGTATCGATCCACCTGCTGGACTCTCCTCTGTCCTCCTGCAAAACCCTCACCCTGCAAATCTGCAATCGATTTCCCTCACTAATCGATCTCTCTTCTGCTTGTGCACCCTCTTAGCCCAACCAATCTCTTTATTCTTCATGGAGTAAGTGAAACCTGAAGATTTTCCAGGTCCTATCAAGCTACCAACTAGGTCTGTCTTTGACTTGAAGTTGGCTCTAAGTTTCAACTGTCTATCAATGGTTTGCTGCTGTTTTAGGACAGCAAACTGTTCAGTAACTTCTTTGCTGATTTGTTACGGTTACATAGGCCAAATGGGTGCTCTAGCATGTAGTTTTGTCACAAGATGTTAGCGCATTTATACCATAAGTTATATAACACACCTAGAGATATTTTAGTGCTGAAATAATGATGTTCTAAACACTAGCATACATGAAAATGAACACATGTATTTTTGGTCAACATGACCCTGGATAAAACCCCCCCGCGGAAAACTAGTTTGAGATGAATGTATATATATGGTGTGCTTCAAGCATGTAATACAACAAGGAAGATAAATACAAAGGAACCTGATACTTTGCAAGCTCCTCACAAGATTTCCAATGGTTCCTTGGGATATGCACCCTCTCCTTCCTTGACTGTGCCTGAAGATCCTTGCGCCCTTGTCCCCTTTGCTGATTGAAGAACCCTTGCATACAAACTGCCCTTTGCATGCACTCTCCACAACCCACAACTCAGATCCAAGGAAGCTCCACTCCAAGTGCTACCAGGTAGCCTTGCGCCCTCCTCCTCAAGTGCACCCTCCTCCTAGCAAATACACTCACCATAAATAATTGAGACTCTAACTTGCTTTGCGCCCTCCATGAACATGTGTGCCCTAGCTTGCTGCTCTCTCCTCTGGATTCTCACTTCTCTACTCATCACCAAACTCTCAAGGTAAACAAGTGAACAATTGAGCTCTCCTTTGCCCTATGCACCCTCCTTAAGGATGCAAGAAGAAACCTAAAAAATGGGTGGATGAAATCATCTCATCTCATCCTAAGTCAATGGTTGAGATCATCTCAAGTAAATCTCATCTCGAAACCCACTTTACTTAAGTTTCCATAGTTTCACTTTATGTCCCTTAATTCACCCACAAAGTGAATTAATTGTCATTTTAGGCTAAAATGACCAAATTTCACTTTTGACTTAAATCTCCTAAGTCAAAGTGAAATTAGACATAAAGTACATAGTACAAGGTACAAAGTACTTCCCACATGTGTTTAGAAGCTCACAAACACAAGGGGACCACTTTCCAAGGTACCCAAATCTCAACACTCCCTCTTACTGAGGAAAGTGCCCTTCACCACCAATCTCATCCCTGCAGTGGATATGGTTGCCTACTGGCAAATACTCGGTGAGTAGGGCTGTACCCTAATCAATGAAAGTAGTCTGACACAAATTTGCTCAATCTGCGTGATCCATAGATGGAAGTGTCTCTCCACCTATCCAAGATCACTTATATCTTGGTATCAAACCAAAGATCTCCACCTTGGTCTCCCACCAAGGATATCTACCTCTTGGCATCTCGCCATCGGTCACTACTCTTGGCATCTCACCAAGAGTCACTTTCTTGGCATCTCACCAAGAGTCTCCCCCTCTTGGTATCTCACCAAGAGCACCCGCATCTCGACATCTCACCAAGATCCTCAACTTGGCCTCTCGCCAAGTAGCTTCCACCTGAAGTGGATCCAGAACTTGATCTGCTCGTCTCTGTAGCCAAGTGAGGCTCAAGCCTTTGTGGTGCCCTGCCACTCCTCATCAATATTTGACGCTCTGAAGCCCCTGCACCAACTCTCTGTCTCGACAACTCTGAAACTGAAGCTGTCTCGGGTGGACCAATCACCCCTAATGATGGTGTCCATGAAAACTGAGTCTGAGCTCCCTCTGAATCACTACTATGAGTCAGTAGGTCCTCCTCAACTCTGTCTCCCCATCTGATGCTGGATGGTGTAACAACAAACAAAGTAGTCGCGAATGCACACTCTCTCACAAACTGCGCATCGAACTTAAGCTCCTCTGTTGTCACTGCCGAAACATCCTGCAGCTTCTTCTTTTTGGGACACTGTCCTGCATAGTGACCCATCTCCCTACAAACAAAGCATCTCACTGAGCTCATATCTCTCTTTTGCACACTTCTACTCTCTTCTCCCCGTGGTGGGGCCCCAAACTTGGGACCTTGCCGACCTCCCTGGCCGGTCTTCTTCTTGCCCTTTGTCCAAAGAGCAAGATCCTCATCACCCTGCACTGTCTGCTGCTGTCCAGAAGCCTCTGCTACAAGTCTAGTCTCCTCTTGAACGAAGTCATCCCACATCCTTTCCCATGTGGGCATGACCTCCCTGGAAACAATGCCCTGAACGAATGGACCCCATGGTTTGGTAAAGCTGTTTAAGATTATCCTCACCATAGAATCTGGGTCCACCACCTCTCCAACGACTCCAAGCTCATCTTTGATCTGGGTGTATCGACCAAGGAAAGAAGTAACCGACTCATCCTAGAGCATACAAATGCCCTTGAGTCGATCATGAAGAACCATCTTTCGGTTCTCATTAGAGCTCTCATAAAGTTTGCATAGAGATATCCACTTCTCAAATGCCCAAGCTTTCTCAGTCAAGTGGGGAATGATGTGATCCTGCACTGCATCACATATCGTCCTCTTTGCCTTGTTGTTCCTCTTCCTGAACTTTGCTAACAAGATGGGAGCAGTAGCAGGGGGAACATGAACAACTGCCTCAACTACATCCCATAGTTTGTGGTCGTCCAAGACAAAGACGATCCTGGCCTTTCAAGGCGACCAGTTGTTAGCTCCAGCTAGCCTATTCTCCACACGCATTTGAGACGCTAACATCACTACTGACTGCACTCACTCTGATGCTGCAACTGCAAAGGAACGTTGCCTCACTCCTGTCAACACAGGTGTGAAAAGAAGCAAGCGAACACCGACCCCACTCCTAGCACTATAGTTGTGAAAAGAGGTCGTGAAAAATCAGCCTCACTCCTACCACGTAGGTGTGAAAAGAGACCGACGAAAATGTCCATCAACTGCTCTACAACCCTCCACAAAAATCTGCAAACAAGCTGCCACTAAACTCTGTCAATGGCTGTCCACAAAATCTGCCCAAAAGGTGTCTAAAACAGTCCCTCAATATGCTGTCCAAAACTGAACAAAAAATCAGCCACCAAGCTCTGATACCATGAAGATTTTCCAGGTCCTATCAAGTTGCCAACTAGGTCTGTCTTTGACCTCAAGTTGGCTCTAAGTTTCAACTGTCTAACAATGGTTTGCTGCTGTTTTAGGACAAAAATTGTTTAGTAACTCCTTCGCTGATTTGTTACGGTTACATAGGCCAAATGGGTGCTCTAGAATGTAGTTTTGTCACAAGATGTTAGCACATGCATACCATAAGCTATATAACACACCTAGAGATCTTTTATTGCTGAAATAATGCTATTCTAAACACTAGCATACATGAAAATGAACACATGTATTTTTGGTCAACATGACCCTGGATAAACCCCCCTCGAGGAAAACCAGTTTGAGTTGAACGTATATATATGGTGTGCTTCAAGCATGTAATACAACAAGGAAGATAAATACAAAGGAAGCTGATACTTTGCAATCTCCTCACAAGCTTTGCAATGGTTCCTTGGGATATGCGCCCCTAGAAGAGTGTGCCCCCTCCTTCCTTGATTGTGCCTGAAGATCCTTGCACCCTTGTACTTTCCCTTTGTTGATTGAAGAACCCTTGCATAGAAACTGCCCTTTGCATGCACTCTCCACAACCCACAACTTAGATCCAAGGAAGCTCCACTCCAAGTGCTACCAGATAGCCTTGTACCCTCCTCCTCAAGTGCGCCCTCCTCCTAGCAAACACACTCACCACAAATAACTGAGACTCTAACTTGCCTTGCGCCCTCCATGAACATGTGCGCCCTAGCTTGCTGCTCTCTCCTTTGAATTCTCACTTCTCTACTCCTCACCAAACTCTCAAGGTGAACAAGTGAACAATTGAGCTCTCCTTTGCCCTATGCGCCCTCCTTAAGGATGCATGAAGAAACCTAAAAAATGGGTGGATGAGATTATCTCATCTCATCCTAAGTCAATGGTTGAGATCATCTCAAGTAAATCTCATCTCAAAACCCACTTTACTTAAGTTTCCATAGTTTCACTTTATGTCCCTTAATTCACCCACAAAGTGAATTAATTGTCATTTTAGGCTAAAATGACCAAATTTCACTTTTGACAAAGTGAAATTATACATAAAGTACATAGTACAAGGTACAAAGTACTTCCCACATCTGTTTAGAATCTCACAAACACAAGGGGACCACTTTCCAAGGTACCCAAATCTCAACAAAACCCTAATCTCCAAAAGGATTGAGGGTTGAGATCAACCCTCACCCTCATGTTGAGATCAATGGTCAGGATTAAAAGACCACAACTTAAATTATTTTTCACTTTAACTTTAGAAAAAGTACTCAATAAAGTCAACTGAAGATTATAACATATCAACAATTCTTTTCCTAAGTTATACTTAGGAAAATATTTAATTAATTGACTTAGCCTAAGTTTCATTGCCCTCCATCATCCTAGGATGTTGTAATGATGATGGAAGACCTTCCTTGCTACAATCCCAACAGTTTATATCTTGGGGATGTGTTATCACACAATCTGTACTTGCCCAAAGCCCAAGGCAAGTGGATGCAAGATTGGTGTAACAGGGGGTTATCACTGTCACCTTAATAGGAAACCCCTTTCTGTTTAGGAGTATATCAAAGTTACCCCAAGGGAGACGTCCCCAGTGACCTAAAGGGGTGATAAGACTAAGGCAAAGGTGCAAGAAAATCCCCCTCACTGGTCACTCAATTCAAAAAGGTTCTTATGGTCTTTAAGGGATGAAGCAATGATAAAATGGAGTGTACCTGCCCAGAACAAGACAACAAAGCAAATATGGCGGCTTTCAAGTACAACAATATGATGTTAGTGCTTCTTAAGACCATAAGCTTTCAAAAATAGGCTAGCTGATATAAAGTTGCAGCAATGTAATAGTTTACAACAACGATTAGTATTTTGTAACAACCACAAATAACATGCCTTGAAATTGCTTGAAAAAGACAACAAAGTGTAACTTTAACCTAGCAGAATGATAATAAGTTGTCACAAACAGATTTGGCAATGTCTAGCTAGCATTATATGCCACTTTTGCAGAGAATTTGCTGCAGTAAGATGGCTGTAGCAATCTTTTGCAACAACAGCAAATTCTAGTGCTCAAAATTGCAAGAAAACACCATGCAAACTTAACATTTATCTAGTAGATTAATTGGCAATTGTCACAAACAATTTCTGAATGAGCTAAGTGTAAGTTATGTAGGTGAATGCAACAAATTAACATGAATTTGTATGGCTGTAGCAGTGATTTGCAACAACAAGAAGTTAGCTAGTGAATTAGTCTAGTTTAGGGTTAGTAGAAGTTAGCAAAAGCCTCAAGGAAGAAAGTTTGAGTGTTTGTTTGATCAATCATTCACTAAAGTGAGTAGACTAGTGCCTTTATGGGGTAATGTAATCAATAGGTGACGGTTTTTCACTTGGAGGTAGCAACGACAATGATTATACTTGTCTAGGGAGAAGAGGTGGATGGAGGAGGTGTTGGCACTTCAAGGCCTCAAACATCCAAACCCTAAGGACAAATTCACTAGAGAGTAAGCAATTTTAGGCCCTAGCGAATCTTCCTTCCTTAGACTATTGAAAGGTATTAAGAGCAACAACAACTAGATAATGGCTTCTAAAGTGCTAGTATTTAGGGCTTTAGAAGTTTATCTAAGTTAAATCACCTTAGTAAAGTCTAGCAAATGAAGAGCAAAGAAGTAGTAACTTAAGTCCTTTACTCCTAGGGTTTGTCAAGCAAGCAATTTCATAATCTTTAACATGAATAATAAAATATATCATAACATTCACAATAAAATGAAGAATTGCAGATTTCCTTACTTCACCAAGAATAATCAAGCAATAAAACCCTAGATTGCCAAGTAACTTCACCAAGAAATGATCCAAGTTGCAAATTTTAGCCTCCAAGACAAGTGCGCCTCCCTATTTCAGCCAATAACTCCCAAATAGGGCGCAAATTTCAGACTACACTTAGTGTGTGATGAGTGATGATGAAAAATGAGAGTACTTTCTCTCTATTTATACAATATCAATGACCCTTAATTAATTTTAGGTCATAAAAAGGCTGACCTGACCAGATTACATCAAAAATCCAGTTTTTACATAAATAAAAGTAATTAACCCCTGAAATCATCTCCAAGGGTGACGTCATGCCCTTCTAGGGTGACGTTGAGCCCCTAAAGTGGAATGCTGAGCTCCATGTGCAGAATGTTTGGCCTCCAAAGGCCCTGGATGATGCCCACATGTGCCAACTAGCTCACAACTGCCCTCAATATGCAAACCCTAGCTCTGGATGATGTCCAGGGTCATAATGATGATGTCATGGGCTCTCAAAGGTCAACGTCCAGGTGGAAGAGCAAGATCCCCTTGGATCTAAGTTTGCAAGAGTGTCTCAAGGGAAGCGTCCTTCTTTCTTCCTAGTGCAAGTCTCTGATGTCTCCCTGCCCTTGGCTGGGGTCACAACATCCATCTGTGGGATTTCAGCCCCATGGAGGTTCGAGCTAATCATTCCCCCATGTGAACCTGTTCACCGGGCAAAGTCCTGTAGCAACAACAAGTACGCCCTCCAGGGGTTCATAAGTCACAGGGATCATAACATGTAAATCACATCCAATAATCAAATTACCCAAACATGTGCATCAAACCCCCCTTACCCATACAAATGCTCAAAGACGTTATACAATTTAACAAGTCAAGTTTGGGGAGGGTCTCAAGGTGTCCTATTGGGCCAATCCCCCTTAAGTTTGTGGTGTTTCCCAGGCAAGAACTAATTCAGGTCATGTAAGTGTATGAGGTGGTGTGGGGTAAGTGTTTGGGCATGGGGTGCAGTGATAACAAGGAAATGTAAGTCTTACCTGTGGGTGCCTTTGTAGGGGGCGAGCTGCACCTTGTCATGGATGCCATCGTTTCCTAGCCCATTCACTACCTTTTATTTTTAGCTTCATTTCTTTTGATCTTTTTCTTTTATGCTTCAAGAGAAAAGTTGAGGGACATTGTCCTGGCTTGGTGACCTGAGGTGATAGTGTTATCCACAAGCATTTCACGGAGATGAGAAGGCTGGCTCGTGATGAGACCCCTTTCTCTTGGCTATGCCACCAAGAGCCACTACCCTGGTTTGGTGACCAGATAGATGGTAGTGTCATACCGCTACATGCCCATGGTCCTAATAGGCCGACTCATGATGAGACGTCCCATCCACCAACTAATACCTTGAGTGTTTATTTGTCTTGCAGGTTCCCTTTTCTTATTGAGAAGCTTTTTACTGCTTTCTCGGGAATCCCTGGGCGAAGCATCTCAAAGGTTTGTTCTTTGGCTTTTAACTCTTGCCACCTACTTTTACCCTTTGGGTCTTTAGCCCCTTCTTCCCACAAGGCAAGGTACAACCCTTCCTAGTGTGGCAAACCCAATTCCCGAACAAAGGTGGGGAAAATGAGAGGAATAAATATGGAAAGTGGTAAGTATGGAGGGATTGGACGATGACCTTTCATAGACCCACCCAGTGGCAACCTATCTTAAAGGGACTAGGGCATCATGTCACCCTTCCAGGTATGAACAAGTTAAAGAGCATAATTTCCAAGCAAACGTTATGAAATGAAGGAGAATTCAATGCAACATATTCAGGTGCTTCAATAATGAGAGTGACACATACCATGATACCCAGACTCATTACCTCGTGGAGCAAGACTTACTCCTACTTCGAGACTAGGCCGGTGGGATGGATACTGCTGCTGTTGATAGATGAGCTGCACTGAAGAAAAGAGGGGCCCTTCGGGGCCATGCTCAAGTCATCTGACTCTCGACACTCTGTGTCTAGGACCTGTGGGCCTCAAGACATGATCTCCTTAGTTATCCCTAGGGTAGGGGATAACATGATGCATGTGACAATTGTTGTAGGTGATGTTCTATTTGGTTAAACTTTTGCTTTCACTCTTTAGCCTACATTTTTCAGTTGCGTGCCATCAAGTTGGCTTTGCACCTCATTTCCTCAACAACTTCAAGGAATTTCCAGTTTGTGTTGAGTTTGTTCGGCCTTGAATTGTGCTCGAGAATTAAGTCTCAAAATGAACCTATCTACCTTCTTGATCTATTTCATGATACTCGAGATTTCTAAAGAAGCATTTCATCTTTGTGTCATACTCTTGAATGGACTTATTTTGCCCTTGCTTCACATATTTGAGGTAATGGAATGCCAAAGGTTTTGTGTTTGGATATGCATAGATGTTGAAGTGCATGAGCATGTGTGGTCAACCAAGCCGGTTCACTATGTAAATATCCAGTATAAATAGGACAATACGCAATAATCCATTAAGGATAGTAAATATGTTAAATAATAATTGTATAAGAATGAATAAGATATAATGAGATGAGCTACAATGAGGATGAGGGCTTGTATATATACCCATGCAGGGGTGCCCTTTCATTAGAGACATGACCTTTCATATGTCATGTCTCTTCATAATTAATTATTACTTATTAGTTATTTATATTTACATATTATATATATTTATGTTTGTTACATTGCCTTCCCCTTAGAAATGCTTTGTCCTCAAAGCATGTTTATGGAGAGGCTTACTTCTTCGTTCTGGCTTGCAATGTCTTTGCATGACTCTATGTTTTTGGTGTTGTTAAGATTGATGATACTAGACGATATGAGTGACGAAGAGTTGAGCAAAACTGTCGAATTGTGAAAGAGTCTGCCCACCCTAGTTCGATCTTCTGCGAAACTAAGTGTTTATAGGGTTCTCGTTTTGGATAATACTGATATTCTAACTGGATAATATATCTACTCTTATGATTTGAATGTCGAGAGAGAGTTCTCGTAACATGATTTCCCCTTATCATACTTGTAGCATTTTCTTCTTTTGACTTTGATATATGATTTTCTTCATGCGGCGATGTTGCCTCGTTAATGGCTGAATTTTGATTAGTACATTTTCCTGGATCTTCTATCGTTTGTACTYCAACATCTCTATATGTTTTTTCTTCAACTGGATTGGCATCTTCTTGAGCTTTAATGTCTGGATTTTCAAGTTTCTCTTCTTTCAATTTTTTGATTTGTTCTAGTAACTCTTGATTAAGGTTCTTCAAATGAGAATTTTCTTCTTCTTTCTCTGGGAGGTTCTTCTTCAATTCCTTTTCGAGATCCTCCTTTTCTTGTTCCAACTTCGAATCACATTGTTTTTTTTCCTTGACTTCTTGATCTGTGTAAGTAGTTTTTGACTGTGGTCTTTTAAGCGACAAATTTCTTCGTTTTTTTCTACAATAACTTCGTCAAATTCTTTTTGTATCCTTTGCATTGCTTTTTAATTTTCTTGACATATTATTTCTAAGATATCGTTAAAGTCTTCTAGTGTTATGGAATCTGGCTCCGATGTGGTGTCTTGTAATGTTATCATTTTCTCCTTATAGGGGAATGTCACAAACTTTTTCTCCATGTTTAGTATGAAGGTACCTAGACTTTTAAACCAGGGTAACCCAATGATGATGTCAACTTCTTCTTGATACATAGTTGTAACATAGAATTGAGATATATACTCATATTCCTCAATCGTCACTTGTAACTCCTTAATTCGAAAATAATCTTCCTTTTTAATTATATTTGTCTCTGAAATTAATAATTGATTTGCCAAATCAATATTCATGTAATTTGCATTATAGTCCAAGCAAATAACAATGTTTACCTCTCTTCCTTGAATATTTCCCTTTAATGTCGAAAACCCGCAACATACAGTTGGACAACCTTCATAAGTAAATCTTCCTCGTTTTGTCATTTTTGAGTTGTCCCAAGCCTTGGGAATACAATATATTTTCTTTTTACTTTATTAATACTCTTTTAACTTTACCAAATAATAATCCTCTTTTTTTTTAACTTTATGATTTTTTTTTTAATCACCCCTTTAATAACTTTTGATCCCACTCAGTAATAATAAGCTTTGACTTTAAAATATAATAATATATTTTCTTTAACTTTTTCTTATGCTTCCTTCTTGTAACTCTTTAAATCTCCTTTATATATTTGAATTTATGACTCTTATTTTAATCAATCCCAAAACTTAACTTATAATAATAATAATAATAATAATCTATTTTTAAGGTCACCGCCAAGCCAACACACCAAATTGGTGTATGAGACCCCCTTGTTTGTGGGACAAGGGACCCCCCTCCGCCCAACGATTTGACTGGTAAAGTCTACGAAGGTATACATACCCTACCCCCCTTTGGATTTGAACCTGTAACCTCTTAAGAGGAAACACATGTTCTTAACCATTAGGCCCACTTAGGCTGTATAATATGCAAATTGTCTTTTTATAACCTTCTTTGAATATCCTTTATATATTTTGCTTGGTTTACCCCTTTTTCTTAAAAACTTATAATTTCCTTTTAATAGTACTTTGATCTTTCGTAACTTCAAGTGACTTATTTTTTTATTATTATAATGAAACCTTTATGGCTGGAAAATAAATCCAATATGAGTCTTTCTCCAACCCGTCCGACTCTCCAACTCACATTGACGGCTATCAAGCCACGTTCTTTTAACCACTCAAATTCATTACCAATCTATATGACGCTTCTTAAAATCACGACTTTTGATGGAAGTCTCTCAGAATGACGGTTAAGGACACAATTTGTGGCTACGCTTCTTTACCTATTATTTTCCCTCACTTCGTATCCGTAGGTGGCTCCAAGGTCAACGTTTGATTAATATTTATTTTATTTTTTTGAAAAATCCCTTGATTGGAAGCGGTTCTCACTGTTTGGACAGACGATTTTGATACTCACTATTTTTCCACCGTGGCTGAATAAACAATTCCGGCTATTCTTCTCACTGTTCGGACAGACACGATGATACTCACGATTTTTCCACCGTGGTTGAATAAAAAATTTCTGTTATCCTTCCAAATGAGTGAACATGCCACGATTTTTTTTGCCCCTAGTGGTATTTCTGGCAGCGGTAATTTCTGCCACAAATTCCTGTAAATTAGTGACTAGTTGAATTGATATGGTGGTAAATAATTTCGGAGACTACTTCAAGTGATATGGTGTTATTTTTTGTCTAGCTACAATGAATCTGGCAGCAAAATGATTCTTCAATTTTTCTTGGTAGCAGACCGTCTTCCTTCTTCAATTTTTCTTCGTAGTTGATTGTCTTCTTCTTGACTTAAATATATATTTTTTTCTTCTAGACTTAAATTTTTTTTACTTTTTTTTTTTCTTCCTGGCAGCGGAAATCACTCTTTTTTTAGATGGCCAAAAGCCAATGTTGGTAAAAAACCCACCTAATTTCAGTGTGGCCAAAGGCCAATGGTTTTGTTGCCAATGGCAACGAAATTTGACTTAAAAGTCTAGTAGCCAAGGGCCAAGATCAGAAACGAGGCTCTGATACCATTGTGGTGAACCAAGCCGGTTCACTGTGTAAATATCCAGTATAAATAGGACAATACGTAATAATCCATTAAGGATAATAAATATGTTAAATAATAATTGTATAAGAATGAATAAGATATAATGAGATGAGCTACAATGAGGATGAAGGCTTGTATATATACCAACGCAGGAGTGCCCTTTCATTAGAGACATGACCTTTCATATGTCATGTCTCTTCATAATTAATTATCACTTATTAGTTATTTATATTTACATATTATATATATTTATGTTTGTTACAGCATGTTGCTCCATTTGGAACATTCCATGTTATTTGCATTTAGGTAGGGACTATGTCAACACTTCAATATCTAATAAATGATTTGGACTCAACCCACATCATAGTGGTAGCAATGACTCGTCTTGATTCCCAAAATGCGTTCAAACTTCAAAGTGAACATATGCTTGGCACCATTCATTCATCCATTAAACCTTGGGACTCTGGTTGGATCCACCATCAAAGGTTGGTAAGGTCTGTAAGTTAGATTCTCTATTGCTTGGTACACTCTTCATAATCTATGCGATGGTTTGTCCAAGTATTGACTTCTACAGTATAGCATTGGTGTATTGATTCTTGTCTCTGGCTAGAAGTTGTCGGACAACGTGAGCTCACAAACCAAGGTTGAGAAAGTCCCATCATCTTCAATTGGATTGTAATTATAATTGTCAAGACCAAAATAATGGCCATACTCACAACACCCAATGGGTCATGACTCATGATCCTCCATGTCTTGGAGGTCTATATTTATAGAGTATTACTCGCTTGGTGGTTCTTATCAAGATTGTCGACATAGATGGAGAGATCCTAGTTAGAACACTCCACTGTAGGGTTGGACCAGTGAACATCATCAGTGATCGTGTGCAGGTTTATTGACAGTGTGGACTGCATTCTGGGTCTTGGCTCTCACTACTCTTTGTGTAGTTATCACTCAACATCTAGGTGACGTCTCTCTTCTTTCTATTGGATGTATTTGATTGTTGGTTCTTCTCATCAGACTGGTCATTGACATAGACGGAGCATTCCTTTTTAGTGTACTGAATTGTAGGGCTGAACCAGTAAACATTGTCAATGAATAAGCACGGGTTTCTTGGTGGTGTGGAATGTGTTCTAGGTATTGGGCCTTGACTCTCATTGCTCTTGATGTAGTTGCTACTCAGCTGCTATGTGATGTCTCTGTTCTTCAGGGCAATGATAGCATTCACTTTTGGTTGGCTTTTGTGCCAAGCAGGGGGACAAATGCAGCTACGAGACGGTGACGTGATTTTTACTCGTACAAGGGTTTGCTGAGTAAGCTGGTAAAAAGTCAGTAAAAAGAAAAAGGTATCACCAGAAGGGTACACTCCTGGAAACCCTTTTGCTCGCAGATGTTTTCTCTTGGAATCTTCGCTGACAGATTCTGGTTGAGGTGTCAACGTCTTTCCATGGTAGGCTTCTTTCTGCTATTCCCTACTCATTGTGCCTTGAATGCAAGGGTTTTCACTGGTTCACAATATTTGCTCTGTGAAAACTTTAGCTGCTGCATAATCACTAGAGGGAATGGAGAGTTTGCTTGGCAATGCCAGGATACAGACACAGACAATGACACATTTTTTACAAGTACAAGTATTTGCTAAGAAACCTGGTAAAAAGGCACTAAAAAGCAGCAAGTGTCACTGGAAGGGTACACTCATAGAAACCATTATGCTCACAGACATATTTGCTCAGAATCTTTGCCGACAGATTCTGCTCCCGGTGTCAATGTCTGCCCTATAGATTTCTGTTTGCTAATCCCTACTTGTGATGCCTTGATGCAAGGGTTCTTGCTGGTTCACAATATTCGCCCTGCAAAGAATTTAGCTGCTGCGTAATCAGTAGAGAGAGGAGAGTTTGCTTGGCAATACCCCCAAAATGTTCAGCACATTGGGGCCCAACAGGTGGTGTAGACTTGATTAAGCTTAAGCAAAAAGTTAAAACAGAGATTCTCAGTAGGGAAATCTAATCTAAAGCATGCAGACTCTCAAGATAAACAAAGATACATGCAGAAACAGAGTAAAAAGCATAAACTCTCGTTTAAAATTCAGCAATGAAGAGTACACGGCAAGATAATGGACATACAAAACTATAGCAGTGGCATTTAAATAGGTTCAATGATGAGGTAGCCTATTGACAAGTATGTCTAAACATTCCAACTTTTTCTCATATTTCCAACTAATTCAGGTGTTAATAAAGTGCTCAATTACTAATTTGATGTGGTCAAAATACAAAAGAAAATACTTTTTATGCCAACAATAGATCATTCATATTATTGAAAAAGTCTGAAGCTATATGAAAAACATATGCCAATGTTGAATAACAAAGAATTTAGTTAACCGGCACCTTCTTAGTCATCTATTAATCTCATTAAAATCATATATCAAACATAGAAAGTAAAAAGTAACTATTTATCCCTCCTGGCCCTAGGTAAATGCCATGCTACCTGCTCTAAACTCTGGTCATATGCAGATATCATGTGATTGATTCCTAGTCCTCCTACATGCCTTTTTTAAGTCAAAACAGTGGTTTATGACTGAATTTGTGTACTTCCCTGTTAGAAGCTGTGATGTCCCCTCCCTCTTGATCAGCATGGGAGGATGACTTTGTAGCCTATACGACTCCTGTAGACTATAGTCAGTGAAGAAAAGGGAGTCAAGGAGGTTAATTAATGTCACTTGGTTAGGATGTATGATATTTCTAAAAGTGACATTTAATTAAAAGGGTAAATTATTAATTACTTAAACATCAAAAGTTACTTTTAATGTTTAAGTGAAAAATTAAAAGGGGAAAATGGATTTGGTCAAAAGAGGAAAGATCTAGAAAGGGTTTGGAAAAGTATAAAGGAAGGGTAGCACCTCACCTTCCTCATTATGTTTTTGATCTCTTATGTGGTGCTCTTGGAGCCAAGGTTTTCGTTAGGGTTTTGGCAAAACCCTTCCATTGTTGATCTAGTTTTGGAGGGGCAACATCCACCCTAGCTAGACTAGGAGGAGATCTATCCAAGGTCTTCACTTGTGCTTTGTTTGGAGGACTGGGTTCAGTTTGCAGCATGCCATGAGGGTTTGGAGAATTCATGGCACCATTGGAGGATTGCTGGAGCTTATTGGAGGGTCAAACTCTCTCTTTCTTGCAGGGCCGTCCAGCTAGGAGGGGCCATGGAGGTGGTTAGAGGGCCCTTGAGGGCCGATCTTCCTTTTTCCCTGCAGACCGTGGATTAGAGAGCAGCTAGGGCCATTGTGAAGGGGCCGATCCCCTTTTCTACTGCAGATCTGCAAGCAGAGGAGGGCTGTGAGGTTTTTGACAGATCGCAGGGGGTCTTTTTGCAGGCCGTGGAGGCCATTTACTGACTGCAGGGACATCTACAGGCCGCTGAGGTCATTTGTGCAGGCTGCAGGGAAGGTTTGAGGAGGGCCGAACCTCTCTTTGTGACAGATCTGTGTAGCTGGGTGAACAGTGTGGCAGTTGGGTAGCAGATCTACATTGACAAAGAGTTCTCTGCAGTGGATTCAGCAACTAGGAGAGCTGAGGCATCATGTCCAGGTTTATTGTCTTGTTTACTGTGTGTTTAGGAGGGTTTTGCAGCTACCTTGCAGCCAGTAGGATTTGTGTTTCTTTTAGAGATAATTGCAGCTGTTGTTACAGCCATTAGAAAATTGTGTATTGCTGTGATTTTGGGATACAAGTCTTAATAAGATGCCAGAACTGTCTCTTCTATCTTCTGTGTATTGGAATGCATGCAATATGTTTGATATTATGTTTATCTTTGCTAAGTGTTTGTAAGAAACCATTAACAGCAGTAAACAATGATAATGCAAAGTGTTTGACAAAATTCATATAAGGGGAAATCACACTCAGGACAGCAACATAACATTCCAGCCTAGCCTAGTGGGATATTACAGTGGTATCAGAGCTGGTGATCTTGCCAGCCGGTGACTGCATTGATGCTTAGAAGAAGAGGATGTGGAGGACAGCCCTTGCCAGAGTCGCCGGAAGGAGAACTAGAAGTAAACCAACCAGAGTCAGAGCAAGAGGGATGCGCGGGAGACCATGGTGAGGACAAGACTTTAGAACTATTAGAGGCCCTAGTCAAGGGGTAGCAACAGATGACCAATGAGCAGCGATAATTCACGCAGTTCCTAACACAGTTCATTACCAGCACCCATGGAGGTTCTAATGTGAACCATTTAGAGGGCAGCCACAAAGGTGGTAGGAGTCAGGACTCATGGAGAGGATAGCAATACCCATACCCCAGCTCAGAGTGGGAGTAGAAGGATTCCTAGGCCCCTGTTACCATAGTTCCTTGCAAAGTAGTCTACAGGAACACATAAGTAGCCAGATCATGAGCTTGATGTTACCTCCACTTACAGGGAGTATTGGGCGTTAGAGGAAAAAATTCGGGAGGCCTTGTCGTATCAGGATTTCTACGACCTCAAGCAGAGGAATAGGCCTAGAGAGTGGAACAGAGCAGCGCAGAACCAACAGAACTTTGATCTCATGCGCATGGTGGGTAGGCTAACTATCCCATCTTTTGACGGATCTAGTAAGAGCACAGTCAGAGCATGGGTGCGGAAGTTGGACACTTACTTCCAACTTAACCCAATGACAGAGGCAGAGGCAATCAAATTTGCCACCCTTCACTTGGAGGGAGAAGCTCATGAGTGGTGGTACCATAGGCTAGTGACATTAGGGCACACCAACATCACTTCACATGTGGACTTCACTCTGAGTTTGAAGGACAGGTTCAACAAGAAGGATCCTAAGGTACACTTCAGGGAGTTGGCACAGTTGAGAAAGATAGGTACACCAGATGCAGACATCATAGATTTTCAGAGGATGGCAGTCACGGTGACAGACATTTTTGAGTAGCGGTTGGTGATGCTATTCACGGAGGGTCTAGTTGAGCCTTTGAGAGGATGGGTAAAGGCCTTTAGGTCAACCACATTGCAGGATGCCATCATGAGGCCCTAAGATATGAGGGACACAGTCTCCAAGAAGGTACCAACAAAACCCTTCATTCTTTAGGGGGGTAAGGAGATGAAGTTTCCCCAAAAGCCATGGAGATGGAAGGACAAGATGGATGAGGAAACTCAGAGGGAGCTAAGGAGGAAGAAACTTTTCTTTAGTTGCAAAGAACCATGGGAGGTGGGTCATCGATGCATGCATGGGAAAGGGGAAAGTACACTACATAGAAGTACTTTTTGATGAGGAGGATGATGGCAAGGATGAGGTAGTACATGCACCGGAGAGTGGGCAAAACAATAGTGAGGTAAAGCCATCACACCCTGAGGTTACAATGCAGACACAATTGCATGAAGGTGTCAAGAAAGTGACCATTGCCAAACTTTCGAGAGTTTCAAAGTATTACACCTTCAGGATCAAAGGAATTTTACAAGGATAGAGAGTTACAACACTGATCGATGGTGGGGCCACCCACAACTTCATTGATGCAACACTTGTAACTAGGAGACACATCCCTGTAGAGGATTTCGAGGGTTTCGATGTTGTAGTTGCAGATGGGTACAACATGGCATGTACTTAGAGGATTGGATGTGACATTGTGAAACTACATGTTGACCGATGACTTTTATGTTGTAGATTTAGTGGACACTCATATGGTATTAGGTGTCTAGTGGCTATACTCACTGGGAGATATCCACATAAACTATTAGGAGATGAGGATGGAGTTCAAAGACAAGGTTAGCGGGTTGTTCTGAGAGGTGTGTTCACCGAAGTTCCCAATATCATGTCAAACAAACGTATGGAGGCCATTTTTAGAGGCCATTGCGCAGCGGGATGTTCGATCACCACGCAGAAGCCATCACAAGACCATTAGCATTATGATGCGGACATACAGGAGCTACTTGGGAAACACGACAAAGTGTTCGGGCCACTACCAATAGGGAGACCGCCTCACAGGGGATTTGAGAATGTCATTGAGTTAGAGGAGGGTGCGAAGCTTGTGATCACCACACCATACATGCATCTGAAGAAGTTTAAGGACAAGATAGAGAAGGCCATATAGGAGTTATTGGAGATGGGGCACATCAAGCCTAGCTCTAGTCTCTTCGCTTCTTCATTGGTATTGGTGAAGAAGAAGGATGGCATGATGAGGATGTGCATTGACTATAGGGCGTTGAATAAGAAGACCATCAAGAATCGGTACCCGATACCCAGGATTGATGAGTTGATTGATGAGTTGCATGGGGTAGTGTACTTCTTGAAGGTTGATTTTCGATTGGGGTACCATCAATCATGGGTCAGAGAGAAGGACATCCATAAGACAACATTCAGATGTCACTATCGGTATTATGAGTTTCTAGTCATGCCCTTTGGGTTGACTAACACACTAGCTACCTTCTAGTCGTGTATGAACCATATCTTCAACAAGCAGTTGATGAAGTTCTTACTAGTATTCTTTGATGTTCTACTGATCTACAACATAACTTGGGAGGAGCACTTGAGGCATGTTGACGATATTCTTAACATCCTGGAGAAGTAGTCACTGTTTTCCAAAAAGGCAAAGTGCGAGTTTGGGATGACGAAGTTTCTCTATCTAGGGCATGTGATCGATGTTGAAGGGGTAAAGGTGCATCAGGAGAAGATCCAGACAATCTTAGATTGGCTCACACCCAGATCACTTACACATCTACGGGGGTTCTTTGGTTTGTGCAACTACTACGAACGCTTTGTGAAAGGATTTTCACAACTTGCTACGCCATTGATAGACCTCACCAAAAAGGGAGTGTTCAGATGGTTGGAGGAGGCACAACTAGCATTTGACAGGATGGAGAAGGTGATGAGTACTTGCCCAGTGTTAGCACTTCCAGACTTCTCGCAACCATTTGTATTGGAGTGTGATGCATCATGAGAGGGGATAGGAATAGTGTTGATGCAAAATCGACACCCCATAGCTTTCGAGAGGAGAAAGATGAGGGAGCCAAAGAGGCTCTATCCTATCTATGATAAGGAGATGTTGGCCATCATGCATGCATTGGCGAAGTTTAGACAATACCTGGTTGGAGGATGTTTTGTGGTGAAGATCGACCACAACAACTTGAGATATTTTTTGGAGCAGAAGGATTTGAACGAGAGACAACATAATTGGGTAAGTAAGGTGCAAGCGTATGACTTTGACATCGAGTATGTAAAAAAGGGCATGAAGAATGTAGTTGTTGACACCCTTTCCAGGAGACCTACAGCCTTTTCCATGATGGAGATCTCAACAGATTGGAAGTCCATTCTCTTGGTGGAGTACTCCAAGAATGCATTCACCTGCGAGCTGATGGAGGGTATTATTCAAGATGACAGGTACAAGGTAGTGGATGACATCATCTACTACAAGGATAGGATCTATCTTGTCCCCGAGTCCACACTCAAGGATAAGATTATGAGGGTAGTGCATGATGCGCTGATGGCAGGGCATCTAGGATATATGAAGACTTATAGGCAGGAGAGGGAGAGATTATCTTGGAAGGGTCTCAAGGAGGACGTGCTTACACAACTTGTAGGATTGCTCCAACCATTACCTATCCCAGAGCAGAAATAGAAAAGCATTTCCATGGACTTCATCACAGGGCTATCGAAGGTATAGGGCAGGGACTGTATCTATGTGGTGGTGGATAGGTTGACCAAGTATGCACATTTTTTTGCCATCCCTTCAGAGTATAGCACATCACAAGTGGTGGACTTATTCTTTAGGGAAGTATTCAGACTATATGGTCTTCCGAGATACATAGTCAGTGATTGAGACAACAAGTTTCTCAGCTCATTCTAGTAGGAGATGTTCAGGTTATTAGGGACAGAGTTGACACCTGGCACTAGCTATCACCCTCAGACAGATGGGTAGATGGAGATCATGAACAAGTGGATTGAGGGGTACTTGCGAAACTATGTGTCGGGGAAACATAGGGCTTGGATAAAGTGGTTGATTCTTGGGGAGCACTGTTTTAATACCACTTATAACATGTCCATCGAGATGAGTCCATTCAGAGCCTTGTATGGCTACGATGCCCCATCACTCATGGATTTGGCATTCGAGGAGAGTAGAGCTCCCAAGGCCGAAGATTGGTTATAGGAGAGTCAGGACATCTTGAGATTCCTAAAGGAGAACTTGCAGGTCGCCCAAAATCAACAAAAGATGTATGCAGATAGGCATAGGTTGGAACACAACTTTGAGGTTGGGGATTTGGTCTTTCTGAGGTTGCATCCCTACAGACAGTCATCACTGAAGAGGAGCGTTGCCGAGAAGTTGAAGCCTCGCTTCTAGGGACCATATAGGGTGGCCATGAGGGTCGAAGAGGTGGCGTATGAGTTGGAGTTTCTAGAGGGTAGTAGGATCCACAACGTCTTCCATGTATCTTTCCTCAAGAAGGCGTTGGGACAACATGTTACCACTTTAGCAGATCTTTCTCCATTGGATGAGGAAGGGCAGTTGGTTTAGACTCCAGAGAGGATTATTGATGTCAGAGAAAGGAGGTTGAGGAGCAGAGACATGAATACCTGGTCAGATGGAGAGATTTGCTCACTGAGGATGCCACTTGGGAGGGAGAGCAAATCTTACAACATCCAGGTTTGGAGTTGCTTGGGACAAACAATCTCGGGAAGGGAGGACTGTGATGTCCCCTCCCTCTTGATTAACATGGGAGGATGACTTAGTAGCCTATACGACTCCTGTAGACTATAGTCAGTGAAGAAAAGGGAGTCAAGGAGGTTAATTAATGTCAATTGGTTAGGATGTATGATATTTCTAAAAGTGACATTTAATTAAAAGGGTAAATTATTAATTACTTAAACATTAAAAGTTACTTTTAATGTTTAAGTGAAAAATTAAAAGGGGAAAATGGATTTGGTCAAAAGAGGAAAGATCTAGAAAGGGTTTGGAAAAGTATAAAGGAAAGGTAGCACCTCACCTTCCTCATTATGTTTTTGATCTCTTATTGTGGTGCTCTTGGAGCCAAGGTTTTCGTTAGGGTTTTGGCAAAACCCTTCCATTGTTGATCTAGTTTTGGTGGCGCAACATCCACCCTAGCTAGACTAAGAGGAGATCTATCCAAGGTCTTCACTCGTGCTTCGTTTGGAGGACTGGGGTCAGTTTGCAACATGCTGCGAGGGTTTGGAGAGTTTGTTGCACCATTGGAGGATTGCTGGAGCTTATTGGAGGGTCAAACTCTTTCTTTCTTGCAGGGCCGTCCAGCTAGGAGGGGCTATGGAGATGGTTAGATAGCCCTTGAGGGCCGATCTGTATTTTTCCCTGCAGGTCGTGGACTAGAGAGTGAAGGGGCCGATCCCCTTTTCTACTGCAGATCTGCAAGCACAGGAGGGCCATGAGGCTCTTGAGAGATCGCGTGGGGTCTTTTTGCAGGCCGTGGAGGCCATTTGCTGACCACAGGGACATCTACAGGCCACTGAGGTCATTTGTGCAGGCCATAGGGAAGGTTTGAGGAGGGCCGAACCTCTCTTTGTGACAGATCTGTGTAGCTGGGTGAACAGTGTGGCAGTTGGGTAGCAGATCTACATTGACAAAGAGTTCTCTGCAGTGGGTTCAGTAACTAGGAGAGCTGAGGCATCATCTCCAGGTTTATTGTCTTGTTTACTGTGTGTTTAGGAGGGTTTTACAGCTGCCTTGCAGCCAGTAGGATCTGTATTTCTTTTAGAGATAATTACAGCTGTTGTTACCGCCCTTAGAAAATTGTGTATTGCTGTGATTTTGGGACACAAGTCTTAATAAGATGCCAGAACTGTCTCTTCTATCTTCTGTGTAATGGAATGCATGCAATATGTTTGATATTATGTTTATCTTTGCCAAGTGTTTTTAAGAAACCATTAACAGCAGTAAACAATGATAATGCAAAGTATTTGAAAAAATTCATATAAGGGGAAATCACACTCAGGAAAGTAACATAACATTCCAGCCTAGCCTAGTGGGATATTACAGAAGCTCTGGTATAGAAGCTTCCAACCTTGAGAAATTCACTGGGGTGCAGTTATGGCAAACATGTTCCCTCAACTCTATTAAATTACTTAGCGAGTGTTGATTTTTTGAATGTACCTTGCATAGGTTGTTTGTCAGCTTCTATCTTGGAAAGCTGGCCTTTATCTTAGAATGGATTCTTACATTCCCGCACCTGCCTTTTGCATTAATGTTGCTGTGCCTAAGATTGCCAGTGTTGCATTAACCAATTGAGTTCTTACCATGAAGAAGCTGATGCGTGAGATGATCATGTCCACTTTTTATCTCTTGACACCTAGGAAGTATTTCTTTTGCTGAAGAAAACATTTGTGCATTTGTTTTGATGCCTGAAGGAGCTTTGGTGGCTGATTTCGAAATTTGAAGAGAGTTTATATGACAATATTGGACATTTTTATACCTGACATAACATTCAACGAGAGGGAATCTTGGCTTCTGATGAATGTATCCAAGCATGAACCTTTGAGGTTTTTTGATCATCCTTGTCATGAAAATTTATTACTATAGTCTATAACCCAGCATGAATTTTGAAATACTGAGTCAAATATGTCAAGCATATGCATGCATGCAAGTCATAAATAGAGATATTTGCAATCTTGCTTGATGTTGAATTTTTTTTCTTCATTTTTCTTTTTAAGAAAATTGAAATTCATTGATCCTTCGAATGTGTGTTCTATCTTGGAAAAATATACCGTGCTCTTCTCCTATGAGAATATCACATCCATTCTGTAATCAAGGAAATATAGAAGTGTACTGATGTTTTCTTAGTTATGTATAATTCCAATTAAATACACCCTCGGGTAGTCTTTTTGAAAGAATGGCTGTGCAGCTTTGAGCTAATTAATATGTAGAACTATCAGTGGACAAGTCTGCAATTATATTGGAGGAGCAAAGCTGCAGGTCTTCTAATTTAATGATTTGAAGTTACTGATGGAAGAATACGTATAACTTGTTGATTTTGAAAAGATACAAAGTTCTTTGAATTTATGATTCTTTTTTTTCGAAGGAAAACCTTGTGGGGAAACCTAAGGGATGCTTCCCCACATTTATGGATGGCATTCCTAGTAAATTGGTTGGCATAGACTAGTGCACCTCACTTAGGGGAATTCAAACTGGGCATTGGCTGGCATGGAACTAGCTAAATGCACAGCAACATTGGCGACAACTGATGGAAGAATACGTATAACTTGTTGATTTTGAAAAGATACAAAGTTCTTTGAAATTATGATTCGTTTTTTTGAAGGAAAACCTTGTGGGGAAACCCAAGGGATGCTTCCCCACATTTGTGGATGGCATTCGTAGTAAATTGGTTGGCATAGACTAGTGCACCTCACTTGGGGGAATTCAAACTGGGCATTGGCTGGCATGGAACTAGCTAAATGCACAGCAACATTGGCGACAACTGGTTGAGCTAACCCACTGGGCTAAGGAAATTATGATTCTGTACTCACACTTGTTTTAATTTTTTTCTATAGGGCTATGGACTTTATGGTCGAACTGTTTCGCAACTTACTTCAGCATCCAGATTGGACAATGACACAAGCATGTACAGATTCTTATACCAAGACTCTGAAGAAATGGCATGGGTGGATTGCAAGCACAAGTTTCAATGTGAGCATTTTTTTCTTTGTTTATCAAGGCTGACCTCACTTGTGCAGATATTATCTATACATATACCATGAAGTAACCTAGATAGCTCTGTTTCTGTCTTGGATTGTCTTTTGCTAAGGGAATTACATAGTGGTTGATTGATTGAGCAAGTCACTTGGAATCCAGAGACAATATAAGTTCTTGTATGCATAGTCCAGTTGTCTGACAATCATTTTTGTTTGACTACAATTGTTCCTCTTGCAGGTGGCCATGAAACTTGCTCCTGAAAGGAAAAAATTTATGGAAGTAATTGGAGGGACTGGTGACATCACATCAGACATGGAAAAATTTTGTACATCGTTTCCATTACTTCTTCAAGAAAATCATAATTTCCTGGTAAGCTATTTAATGGTCTCCAACTTATCATGTCATGTTTAATGCAGATCTGTCTTCCTATATCCTGAAGTTTCTTGCAATCTGATAGGAAATCTAGGCATAAATTTTACATGTTAATGAGCATATTCTGTTTGTATTTCTTTACGGCATTGGATGTTAATGTAACAGGATTCCATGTTGCATGGAAATCATAATGTGTGATTTAGATGCCTTCAATTTTAATTTTGAACTTCTGTGTTTTCAGCAAAGCGTTGGATTGGATAATTTAAAAGCCTCTTGAGGAGTTATTCTCTGCTGTTGGTTTTCTTCAATCTAACTTGACATTTCAAGCTGGAGTTACATCTCTTCTTGCTGAATATGCGACTAGTGAGGAGAACTAAAATAAGCAATGCCCACAATGAAGTGTCTACAAGTTGGAGCAGCCAGCAGTGTCTGTTTGTCATTTATACTTCAGTCCTATTGGGTAGGAGGATTTGGGGAAGGTAGAGATGTATGACCAAGTGTTTTTTTTACTTGTCAAGAGCTATGGATTTACCTCTCTTATCTGGGATGGCCATACTTTCTAAATAACCATATAATATTATTAGTCTGAAATTCTGTGAATCTTGCAAGAGACCAGAACACCTGTGTCGATGGTTAATTTAGGGATATCTTTTTATTTTAAGCATACATGATGCTGACTTGATATGCTTTCTATATATGGGCTTTTCATGTTGTTTGTGCAACTTTGGTATTTATAAAGGTTAGTAAGTTGCTATCTTAGAAACAATCAGATGGGATTTTAACTTTGTTGCGGCTAACATTCCTTGTGCTGTAAACTGTAATTAAACCAAGGACCACAGGTGTGATGTAAATTCAAACACATATATACTAAATAGTTCTAGTAATCCATCCTTTAGTCTGGATTTGTGGCTACTGTACAGAGTGAGACTTTTTTGAATTGGCTGTCAATCACAAGTTAATTGGATGCTCTCCAAGATTTATTGTGTTTCTCAGATTCACTGCACTTGATGAGATCTGTGGGATGAGATTCATTGTGGGTTTTGCATTCAATGGAAATTGTCGTTTGTAAATTTTGAGATGAAACCTTTTGTTTGATTTGTTAGGATGAAAACCTTGGTTTTCATACTGCAAATGTTTTCCCCATTTGTTTCAGATAATGTCAATTTGGTAACACCTGTGTCGATAGATTTTTCCTGTTGATAGGTCCTTAAGCAGCCATCCTGTTAATGATCCTATTTCCCGCCTTTTTCCTCTGAATTTCCTTAAATATATGCTATCATTTTTTTTTATCATTTCTCAATGAACAACGTACAAGGCCTCTTGGGAACGTTTCCTTTGTGGTTGCTAATAATTCACATTATTCAGGTATAATCCCATTTACATGTGTAACATGTCTCAAGTTCAAAGAGAGTGCTTATTAGCAGTGTACTGTATATTGGGTTTTTTCCTATATTGGGAGGGGGGATGGAGGGATAGCTGGGAGGTACCTCTAAATTTCCAGCAGATGGGAAAAGGGGACAACCAAAAATAAATTAAAATATGAAAATTCAAAAAAATTCAAAAAGACCCAGAAACCCCAAATTAGATATACAAATTGGAAATTAGTATAATTATTTGTATATGTTAGTGTATTTGATTGTGGTGCAGGCAACCAAATCGGCCTTTTAACATGCTGGAAAATCACTTTCTGTGATTTTTTGCCCTTGGAATTAATCTTTCTGAGTGCAATGACTCGTGCCACTATTTCTTCGAAACTTGTGCAAGTCCCATGGCTTGCAGCACTCTGCTACTGCGCTGCTCTGTTCACAGACCCACGCATATCTGTTAATTTGATCTTTTTAACAGTCATTTCAATTTAGCATTAGAGCTCAGTATCAGGGTTTAATTTCTCACAAATTATAAGCTTAAAATATTTAGTCTTTTGTTTGTTCTTGATTAGTAACTACTCAATTTAGTTGGTAAGGGGAGAAAAAATAAGTTTTTTTTCACATGGATGGCCTATTGCTTATTTTTGCACATGGATTTGTAGATTAAAATTGCAATCATTTATATTGCTGCCTTGTTCTTTTTATTGGGACTAGAAGAGATATATTTTGTCAAAGTATGCTCTTCACCTTGTGCTCATGAGCAACCTTGGGAACCAGAAAGACTTGGAGATTAATTCATTTCCCTTGCTCAAATCATTTAGAGATTAATTAGGTGGAGTAAGAACCCCATATGTTCACATCTTTATTTTGTTGATCTCTTCAAAGTATTTGCAAAATCATCATTTGAGAGTTTTTTCAAGTTCGCAACACATCACATAGAAATTAAATAGGTAAAGTAACATAGAAGAGATATATTTTGTCAAATTATGCTCTTCACCTTGTACTCATGAGCAACCTTGGCAACCAGAAAGACTTAGAGATTAATTCATTTCCCTTGCACAAATCATTTAGAGATTAATTAGGTGGAGTAAGAACCCCATATGTTCACATCTTTATTTTGTTGATCTCTTCAAAGTATTTGCAAAATCATCATTTGAGAGTTTTTTCAAGTTTGCAACACATCACATAGAAATTAAATAGGTAAAGTAACATAGAAATTAAATGGGTAAAGTAACTGACAACTTATGCACATATGTTTTCAGTCTAATTACCATTAAGTTTTGCGATCTAGCATTTCTCTTATATCACATTGTTGTCTCTTCACATGAAGCACACACGCGAAGGACATAAAAATTCCTTCTTTTTCAAAGTATGCTCTTCACCCTGCATTCATTAGCGACCTTGGTTATTCCAAAAGTTTAAAGAGGTTTGAAATATCTCATTCGACATAAATAAACACAAATTGGATAAAAACCCAAGTTTTAGACCCATAAAAGAAACTCTAATCAACACACTTAATTCCTCCATCGCAAGGGCACAAAATAATTAATAATGTTGGCTAATATTTCGAGGATAGGTATCCAAACAACTTGTTATTTCATTTCATATGAAACATAGATTTTTTCTCAAGGTGCTTTAAAATCCTTTTTTCTCAAGTGTGCGAAAAGCCAAGGCAAGGAGATACTTGTGAAGGGGCAAAAACTTAGGTCTAGTTGTTCCCGTGAGTCTTCTTGAACCACTCAGCTCTTGATCAACCTTGGCCCATGACCTCTTTTTGAGGTTGAGAGTCCCTTGCTCGCACTTGAAGAAGGTAACCTAGTGGCCAAAACCCAAGGTTTCTATACAAGTGGCATTTGTGGGCTGCATTTGCACCAGAGACAGATTTTGTTGGGTGTTGCGAAATGTCGTTAGTTGCATCGAGACATGCTCCCAATACCTCTCATTATAACTGACCCATTCATACCTTCACTAGTGATCATAAGTGGTTTCAGACCCCATTGGTGAGAACTATTGCAAGCCTAGTGTTATTTTGAGAGGAAAAACACTAAGTCTTTAGGACATGTTTTTTATTTTTTAACACCATCGTGCGCAAAATTTATTCCATCTAAACACATTGTTTATAGGAAAAATACATTTAATATTGTTGCATCATTTTCTCGATCTCTTTCACTTGATTTGTGTATTGATTACACCAGTTTTTTTCACAAAGCACAGTTTAACAATTGTCCACTTGAAATTCACACATTAAGTGCAAGTTAGGAACCATAGAGGATTTTTTGGCACCTCATCGTTCCCGATGCTTGGAAGGCCTTACACAATTGTTGGGAGGCATTCTTGATTTTGTTGTTTGACCATTTGGATCACCTCCTCCGCACATATCTTTGGGTGCGACATTGCTAGACACTGCCATACTTGTTAGGCCCAATGGCTAGTGTCCCACTACAACCCTACATAAGACCAACCTTCCGTACATGGCTTCGCTCAATCTTCTAGATTTGATGAAGCTCACCAATGATCCCATTTTGCATGACACAACGTGTTCTCCCATGCCAACCAAACTACTCTCGGATATTTTAATGTTTGAGAGGAAGTCAGTTGAAGACCTAGCTAACCACATCATCCCATTCCATATGTGGTGCTCTTCCAATAACATCATAGAAGATTTTATTTAGTTACAATTGTTTCAACAAACATTGACTCGACCATCGACCAAATGATACATTTAACGTAATAGTAGGACCACATGCCAACTTCACGTCTTTAGCAAATGCACTCTTGACTTTTTTACAATTGCCAATTCGTCACGACACAGTCTTGAAAATTCTTATTGATTTTCAACAAACCACTTCCATACACATCGTGGACCATACCCGTAAGTGGCGTCGATGAGTAGCTTGTGTAGAATTGAAGTTAAGGACAAGCTCCTTTTGGGTTGGTTCTTGAAATCACTTTTGCCCCTGATTTCCAAAGACTGGCCACCGCCATGCCTTAGATTGAAGATGAAGCTATACTCAAGGATCAATACTTTGATTTAATATATGCTCAATGTGGGTACCTTTACATAGTCATCCCAAATGCCCCTTGTCTCCAACCATTTGATTAAGTGAAGCTAGGGTGATCTCATTCCACAAACGGGTTGATTGGGTCCATGACTCACTTCAACTAGCCTTACAAACCTCCACCCTCATATGGCACCAACGACTATGGGAACCATTATGGTGGAGCCCCCACATATTAGAATACTGCTAGAATATCATATGCGTCCAATTGTACATCACACAATCCTTCTTCCCAAACATAGGGAGGGCTTAAGCCAACACGTTCAAGGACCAACATGCCCCCACAAGGCATGCATGCTGCCACACATATGCATGGGCCCTCTTACAATAGACAAAACTACAATGAGGGACATCTATGTCATACAACCAATATGATAATCCACCACAGAACGACCTGCATTACCCATTCCCTAGTCCCCCATAGGTTAGTGTTGCACCACATTAGGTTCAATAACATCTTGACATTAATTTCATTCAACCTTCACTAGCTTAGTGGGTTCACGCATTTGAATAACTAAATCTGGTTAATCATGACACTCAACAAAACAATGAGAAGAAGAAAGGGAAGAACAAGTAGAAGGTCAACCAGGGATAGAGAGACAATCCCCCAAACCAGAACAACAATACCAGGGGCAATGCTAATGCTAGGAATCATAACCAAAACACTGGTAACAATAATAACAACTAGCAAAACAAGGGAAGAACAATAATCTTTGGACTAACTTCCCTTATGCATTATGTGACGAGTTTGGCCATTACATTCACTACTACCCCTAGATTACCAAGTTTAAATGAATGAAGGAAGCAATGTCCAATCAAGATCCTACCGCCCCATAAAATGTAACAAACTTGCAACAATCATTTCTTACCCAACCACAATTAGCAGTGTTATACAACCCCTTCCCTTAGTAAATAATTGTGGCTAATCAACATGAAACTAGTAGCTCCTCCCGATCTGCAGGACAACACCCAACTTTGAGTCAAGCTCAACCTGAAGATCTTGTTTTTTTTTAACATTTTCATGAATTCAACATATATTCATTTGCAAACCCGCAACTGTAAGTATGGTATGCCTATTGACTTCCCTCAAACCACCTCAGATTCTACCCAACTTCTAACTAGCGTGCCTTTGATGATCCCAAATCTCAGTGGTGATCCTACTCCATGAGTACCAAAGGCATCTCTTAGGTGCAATACTCATAACCCTCATGCAAGGTTCGCTCATAGCTATAGCATAGTTGATGACCGAGCTCAGTCTACTGTAGCCATGTTAGCACTAGAGGTCTTGCAAACCCGTCCTTTATAAAGGAAATCTTTGCTGTTAGAATTGGGGACAATTGACCCTTCTGATTCACGTCTCATCATGTTCAATTTGGATGACTTAGAACCCAGATTCCCATCTCTGGTCGCATTCCAAATCTCGGTGACAATTAGAAATATCACCATTCACCGATGCATTATAGACGAGGGAGCATGTATTTGTGTCATGTCCAAGAATATATTGTAGAAGTCGGGCTCTCTTGAGCTTACCCCATTTGCTATCACCATTCGAGCTTATAACGATCGTGCATATCAACCCAAGGGTCTTTCCCAGAACGTCCACGTCGAGCTAGAGAACAAAACTGTGTTGATCGACATCGAGGTCATAGATGCACCATTATATTACAACATCCTTTTAAGACATAATTACATGTATGCTACAAAACCAACTACCTTTTTAGTGTTATAACGATGATCTTCCCTCATAACAAGAAGGTCATCACAATGAACCAACTTACACACTATGAGCCTCGACCAACAACCAACTTTGACAACATTCTTCCTATCATTGGGACAAACGAAGAGTTCCCATCCTATGTTGAAATGGGTCCTGAGATATTCAAAGACCCACACTTTTTGGCACTTGTAAGGGTGACCCACCTTTAGTTTCACCACCAGTTTGCTCAAGTTTGTATCATAACATCCATCATGGTGAAACCATCTCCCCATTTTTCTATCATAGAACTGTCATACATGCATGACCAACCACCTTCTATGTAGACAAAACCTCACCTTATCATTCAAATTTCCTTTTTTTCCACCCACCATTAGGAGTTACAACATGCCCAGTGATGGCCACACTAACTCTCCCAAACCTTTTTTTGGAGATACATGTGTGGCACCTCGAACCTCCAACTATAGAATCATTGCATACATCATCACCTCAAATTGTTGTACAAACGATGCAACCCCCTATAAACCCAACTTCAACAGAGATTAGTAACAAAACCAGTGGAAGTGTAAGGCACTTGGGAGAAAGAAGAAGAAAATAGGGGGCAACACTCCAACTATTCCTTGGGTACCTCCTCTTTGTGCTCTTTGTGGTGCCCTATGTCATCCTTCCAATTTGTGCTCCATGCTTCCTGAGCTAAGGAACCTTCTCCATACACCTCAAGCAACACCATTTCTACCCACCCCTTTTGCTATAGGCACTTCTACAACCCCCATGAAGGAGCCTTACACAGTGCGCAACAAGACATTGTGTACAAACTACCCTTGTGACATATGCTCAACACATGGACATTACACTCACCATTGTCCATATCTTGCACATTTCCAAATTACATTGGCTGCAATACGTCAAATGCCTCTTCCAACACCATCCAACCTTCCTTTACAAACGATATCACAACCACCACGAGTCCGCGAAAATGGCCCCCCCATTATTTACTACTTGTCCACATCACTGAACTCGCGGAATAGTATCCCATGTAGTCTTTGTGGACAAGAAGGCCATTTACTTATATTTTCCCTACACTTAATGAATATCAGGTCCATTGCATGGGAGGGTACAACCTAACGCGTCCAAAGACCGACACGCCCCCTTAAGGCATGCATGTTGCCCCATATATGCATGGGCCCTCCTAAAACAATCATAATTGTAGTGGAGGGATATCTACATCCCACATCCAATATGGGAATCTGCAACATAACAACTCGTACTACCCATTCCTTGGTCCCCCACAAGCCAATGTTGCACCACCTCATGCTCAACAACACACCGACGCCAATTTTGTTCAACCTTCACCAACTCAACAGGTTCAAGCATTTGACCAACTAAATCTAGTTAATCTCATCACCCAACAAAACAATAGGAAGAAGAAAGGGAAGAACATATAGAAGGCCAACCAAAGAAAGGGGGGGGGGGAATCCTCCTAACCAGAACAACAATACTGGGGGCAATGCTAACACTAGGAGTTACCATAATCAAACCATTGGTAACAACAATAACAACCAATAAAAACAAGGGAAGAACAATAATCTCCAGACAAACTTCTCTTGCACATTATGTGATGATTTTGGCTATTACACTTACCACTCCCCCCCAGATTGCAAAGTATAAACACATGAAGGAAGACATGCCCAATCAGGGTCCTACCACCCCACAAGGCGTAGAAAACATGCAACAATTGTTTCCTCCCCAACTGCAACCATTTTTGTTACACAACCCCTTCCTTTAGAGGGAGTTATGGCCAATCAATAGGAAATCAGTAAGTCCTCCTAGCTAGTAGGACAATACTCAACTTCAAGTCAAGATCAACTCAAAGATCCCTCTTTTTAGAACATTTTCATGAACTCAACACATATTCATTTGCAAACCCACAACTATCAGCGTGGTATATCTCCTTACTTCCCGTCAACCACCTCGGATGCCACCCAATTGATAGCTAGAGCTCCTTTGATGATCCTACATCCCAATGGTGACCTTATTCCCCGATTACCAAAGGCACCTCTCAGGCGTGCTACTCATAAACCTCATGCAAAGGCTGCTCATAGCTACAACATAGTCGACGACCCGACTTAGTCTCCTGCAACCATGTCAACACTAGAGGTCTTACAAACCTATCTTTCACAGAGGACATATTTATTGTCAATGTTGGGGGCAATGGAACCCTCTGATTCATGCCTCATCACATTCAATTTGGATAATTCGTAACCCGAGACTCTCGTCTCTAGTCATGTTTTGAATCTTGGTGACATTCGGAAATATTACCATTCACTAGTGCATTATAGATGAGGGAGAATCTACTTGCATCATGTCCAATAATGGTAGAAGCTAGGCTCTCATGAGTTTACCCCACTTGCTATCACTTTTCGGGTCTATGCTGTCCGTGCATCTCAACTTGAGGGTCTTTATCAGAATGATTCCATCGAGCTAATGAACAAAACTGTCTTGATTGACATTGAGGTCATAGATGCACCATTAGACTACAACATCCTTTTAGGACGTAGTTACATGTATGTTATGAAAGCAATTGTCTCTTTAGTGTTTCAAACAATGATATTCCCTCATAATGAGGAGGTCATCATAATCGACCATATTACACACTACGAGCCTCAACCAACAACCAACTTGAACAACATTCTTGCTTTCATTGGGGCAAATGAATAGTTCTTTTCCTACATTGAAATGGGTCCTGAGATCTTCAAAGACTTCACATTTCTTGGCACTTATCAGGGTGACCCACCTTCCGTTTCACTATTAGACTTTGCTCCAGTTTGTACCATACCATCCATCACGATGGAACCATTTCCCCCTTCATCTATCCTAGAACCGTCATCCATGCATGACCAATCACCTTTTATGTGAACAACACCCCACCCTTATCACTCAGATTCCCTTTTTCTACTCACCACTGGGAGTTACAACATATCCAGTGATAACTACACTAAATCTCCTAAACCTCATTTTGGTGCTACCTGTGTGATACCTTGAACCTCCAACTATAACACCAATGCATACACTATCACCTCACATTGTTGTAAAAATAGTGCAATCCCCTATCAACCCATCGTCGATAAAGACTAGTAACACAAATGGGGGCAAGAATAAGGTAGCTGGGGGGGAAAAGAAGAAAGTAGTGTGAAACACTCCAACCATTCCTCAGGTACCTCCTCCCTATGCTCTTTGTGACGCCCTTGGTCACCCCACCAATTTGTGCCCCACACTTCCTCAGATAAGGAACCTTCTCTATACACCTCGAGCAACACCATTACTTCCCACCCCTTCTATTGTAAGCACTTCCACATCCCCCATGAAGGATCCTTCCACAGTGGGAAACAAGACATTGCATACGAACCACCCTTGCAACATATTCTTAGCATATGGACATTACACTCAACATTGTCAAGATATTACACATTTTAGGACTACATTGATTGTAGTGCACCCAACACCTCTTTCGATGCCATCCAAACTTCCTTTACAATCAATATTACAACCACTACCGGTAAGTGAAAATGGATCTCCCATTATTTACTATGTGTCCACATCATTGAACTTGCATAATAGTCTCCCATGCGGTCTTTTTGGACACGAAGGTTACTTTACCTATATTTTCCTTACAATCTTTTTACATTGGCTTTGTCATATGGATGAAATTAGGTAGCATTTTGAGTTCAACACCTCCCACCGCAATCTCTTCTCCCTCACCTTAGCAGGAGAGGCACCCACCTCCTACCCTGGTTAAATATTTGGTACATTATTGGCATGAGATCCCACCTCCTACCCCACCCAACTCCTTGATGATCCCTTCACAGTAGATTCCCCCTCCTCCTAGAGGCCATGCCACACATGGCTATGTACACATTTGCTATATTTATACAACCATAGGTCCTATCCATCCAATCAACCATTCTTTACTCACCAGTGTTGATACATGCGTCCCATCCTTGAGTAGGGTTGCAAATGCCCCTTGGCTAGAGTCTCACTTTGTCTGTGTAGTATTGGCATCCACAGGTGCCTTGGCACCTAGTAGTATGCCACACACATTTGACATTTATGGCACCATGATGCCATCCCAACTAGTTCATGCCTCTCAGGAGTTCTTCACTTCTGATTCCCATGCATTCCATTAAGGCAAGGGCATTTTACAGGCTCTCGCCTCTAGAATAGATGAAATTATAAGTTAAGTTAGGATCCCCTACCTGGCTCTCGCCTCTAGAATAGATGAAATTATAAGTTAACTTAGGATCCCCTACCTGGCTCTCATAGACTCAAAAAATTCTCAAAGATGCATTCATAACAAGCTTCATAAGTTTGTGGCCTCCACATGTTCACGTACAACTCAAAAAAGTACAAATGAGGTGTTTTTGTGGTCCCCACCCCCTTTTTATATGGCTCACTCACAAAGTTTCCAAAACCTATGTGGTAGCTTAGAAGCCGTGTTTTCCGCATTGTTTGCGGGGTTGGAATAATGAGATTTCCACCTATGACAATGTATGCTCTATTCATTTTCACTAGATTTCACCTCGGGCCACCTCCCCAAAGTTCAACAGATTGATACATGACCTCACTAGCTCTATTTTTTATACCATTTGTACCATCAATTTTTTTTTCATCAATACTTTCACATCGGGTATTTGGTTTCATATGTGTAGATATTTGTTCCAAGGCCCTCTTTGTCTCTTAGATGCACACGACATGGCCATTTACCTTGTCTCTTTAGGTATATAATTCTTCAAACTAACATGTCAATACTCCCTATGAAATGATTGCATTTACCAATATCACTTTCTCTGAGTATGCCCCTAGGGTCTCTCACCTGGTTTCGCATGCAACTTTTCCTAGTTTGACTTGCATTCAATGGTTGTTGGCCGAGAACACTCCACCCCCATGGGCTGCCTTGGTTTTAGCTCCCCTTTCATTATCAACACTCTTTTTGTTTCTTCCCCATAGGGTGGGAGTCCGGGTAGTCTACATCTTAGAGAATGAGCCTCATACTTCTTTCTCATCATAATGTTGACCCATTCCCTTGGACTCTTGACAATTCACATTTTCATGGTTGGTTATGTTGAATGCATTACTGCATTTTTATTGGACTCATCTCCACCAAGGTTAGTGGACCATATGCATTCCAATTCATCATTCATTTACCCCCACAAAGACTCATCCAAGGGGCCCCTTCCCCCCATTCACTCTTACTACTCTTACCTCACACGACCAAGCCATTTGATCATACGACTAGGGCACCCCTCTCCATGTTTGTCACTTAGATTTTTTTTTACATTCCTTCATTCATTAACAATTGTAAAAAACACATTTTTCCCACGAGAAGCACCAATACTCATACTATCACATTCGATAGAATCTCTTTTAAACCCGACGACAATCCTAGTCTCCCTTGGCCAGAGCAATTGCATCGAGTCACCTGTGTTTGCATGGTGCTATTTGTTTACAACACTTCACCTATCCCAATACCATCATTATGATCCTCGAAGTTTCTCCCATCGACCACTTATCCATTTACATCCATTAACCCTTAGTCCTAGTTTGACATATACTTAGCATATCTAATTGTCCCCTTGACATCATATCATCTTATGTCCAATTGGTTTTTTTATTGTCACCATTTGTTAGCGATCATTTATGCTCCACCCAAGAGAAGTTTTATGTCATCCTCATTGACCACCTCACCCAAAAGGTTATCAAAATCATCCCCCATTATAGTCTGGTATTTGGTTTATCCTCAATTAATTTCAAGTGATACCTTGTCCTTTGTAGTTGTGCTTTCATTCCCGTCGACTCCAACATATCTTTTCTAGGAATGTCAAGGTATATTGGTTCTCATTTTATCTAACAATGATGAGCACTAGATGGGATAGAGAGTCGTCATTGTTCTCTAATTTCGTTGGCCCCTCCGATGTTTGACGTCAATTTATTTACACATAAGGACAGGTCGTACCTTGTTGGCTTCCAGTTCTAGTTGAAGATCCCTAGGCTTTATAATCTATCAATTCCCTCAAGCACAAACACTTATCGTAATTTGTCCCTTCAGGTTCTAGGGAAGCCTCTCCTTAGAGAAGTCCTTTGCTGTTACTGACGTCCTCGAGGGAGATGTATATTTTTAATTCACAAATTCTCCAACTACAACATCATTAACTATTTTTAGGAGAATTTATCATGCTCACATATGAGCCCCAAGCACACATATTTGCTATTGTAATTTATTTTGATAATTTCACGAGCATGAGAATGCTCAACTCATTTGTATAAAGAGATCTATACCTAGGGATGTTTTGGTTTTGTGCAGGTGGGTTTCATCACTTCTCTGCGGGAGATCCTTGCTTCTTGGTCAAATCCCCCCCTCTCTTTACAATGTATGATAGGTTATAGGTATTTGATTTAGAAAACAATGATCGTATTCTGGCTATATGGCAGCTACTAACCTCATACATCAGGCATAAACTGTTATCATGTAAATATGGCTCACAGAGCTATTCAGACAATTATCGAGAAATATCATCGATACAACATAACAAAGGTTATCCCATGGCTATTAAACACCACCAAAAGATATTGAAAAAACCTTTTACAAACTGGGTTTCTATCACCTACGTGATTTTCCCATTTGACTTTTGAGCAATATTGCATGACATTTGCTTCGAAAGCTACACAAGTTTGTAAACATGTAAAACACTGTCCTCTTTGACGCAATTACAACATGCAAACCTAACACAAGGAATCCTAGGTTGGTGTACAAGCAGACTTTGAGCTCCATTCCCATTTATGGGGAGTCCTTTGGTAGATCTAAGCCTCTTCCATGCGCCACAGGGATCACCATTCAAACAAGGAGCTTTCACATTGGAAACTAGTTTTCATGGAGCTTGAAGTTGTCATAGAAATAGGAGCCTAGGGGTAACAATCAAAAGAGAAAGAAATAAGTAAAGTTATGTTGTAGGAATAGTAGTGGATATCATCATCTTGCTCTGTCATATCAAACAATAACTCTTATGCTTGCTTGAGCTCCTCCATTGAAGGACTCGAGCCACTTTTATTCATAAACATAGTTATCAATTTAACGAGAACTATGACCTCAAAACGATAACTCTGGCTAAAAAACCCATATTTTTTGGTCAAAAACCCCAATATCAACCCTTGAATCAAAAAGTGGTGTTATTCACAACACATTTTTTCTGGGGGTGGTTAAAACTTTAATTTGTTTGAAATAATGGCCGTGACAACCAGACAAAAACCTTAAAATTGACCCTCGAATCGAAAAGTGATGTACTAGTAGCACCCGTTTTTATGAGTTAAATTGTGACTTAGTTGAAACCGTGACCTTGACAATTGGTATCATCACATATAAAAAATCAACATCAGTTCTTAAATCATTTCTTGAAAATTTATTTATTAATTAATTAATTTTTAATTTTACATTAAAAAATAAATAAATAGAAAAGAAAAAAAAACCATAAACAAGTTTTTTAAAAAAGAAAAAGAATGACTTAAAAAACATAACCTCGTAATCTATTTGCTATTGTAATATATTTTGATAATTTCACGAGCATGGGAATGCCCACCTTGTTTGTATAAAGAGATCATATACCTAGGGATGTTTTGGTTTTTTGCAAGTGGGTTTCATCACTTCTCCGAGGAACGCCCTTGGTTCATGATCAAAGCCCCCCCCCCCTCTCTCTAGTGTATGACATGTTACAATTATTTGAGACAAAAAACGATGATCATATTGTGGATATATGGAAGCTACTAACCTCATACATCAAGGGGAAACAATTATCACGTAAAATTTGCTCACAGAGCTATTACGACAATTATTGGGAAATATCATCAATACAACATAACAAAGGTTATCCCATGGCTATTAAAAACCACCAAAAGAGTTTGAAGAAAACTTTATAAAAGTGGGTTCTATCACCTGCTCGATTTTTCGATTCGACTTTTGGGCAATCTTGCATGGCATTTCCTTTGAAAGCCGCACAAGTTTGCAAACAAATAAGAGGCTGTCCTCTTTGACAAAATTAATACATGCATACCTAACACAAGGACTCCTAGGTTGGTGTACAAACAAACTTCATGCTCCATGCTCATTTATGAGTAGTCCTTTGGTAGATCTAAGTCTTTTCCATGCATAGGGATAACCATCCAAACAAGGAGTTTTCACATTGGAAACTAGTTTTCATTGAGCTTGAAGTTATCATAGAAATAGGAGCCAAGGGGCAATAATCAAAAGAGGAAGAATTAAGTAAAGTTATGTCGTAGTAATGATAGTGGAGGTCAAGTCTTTCTCTATCATTTCAAACAATAACTCTAATATTTGCTTAAGCTCCTCGATTGAAAGATTCAAAACATTTTTCTTCATAAACATAGTTACCAAATTAATGAGAACTGTGACCTCAAAACGAGAATTTTAGCCCAAAAAACCCATATTTTTGGTCAAAAAACCAAAATCAACCCCTGAATCAAAAAGTGGTGCTACAAATAGCACCATTTTTTTGGGTAGTTAAAATTCTAATTTGTTTGAAATCACGACCTTGATAACCAGAGAAAAACCTTAAAATTAACTCTCGAATCGAAAAGTGATGCTACTAGTAGCCCCTGTTTTTATTAGTTAAAATCACAAATTAATTAAAACCATGACCTTGGCAATTGATACCATCGTAGATAAAAAACAAAAAAAATTGAAAAATCCCTGAATAATTAAAAAAAAACTAAAACAACCAAAAAAAAAATACAATTAAGAATACAAATCAAACCAAAAACCAAAAACAAAAATCAGAAATAAAATACTAAAAATAAGTAAATTAAAAAAAATTAAATAAAAAACCAAAAAAATAAAAATAAAAAACAATTAAGAATAAAATAATATAAAAACACTATTTTAAAGAATTTTGGCGAAGAATTATTCTCAGTTGCATCTCCACCCCTGCACCTCATTCCCGTTCCCCACCCCACCATCGACGAACCACCCAAGCTAGTAATGGGTTCCAAACTCGTCGCTCTAAGGAGTAGTGCGTTGCTAGCTTTGGTGGTCCACGGGTAATGGGAGTGGGGACGAGGTGGGCGTTGGAGAGGACGAAGTGGGGATGGGGTGCACGGCCGGGGTGGAGCAAGGGAGGAGGCACAAATCTGAGAATCATTCTCCTCCAAAATTCTTTAAAAATGTGTGTATTTATTTAATTGTTTTAATTTTTTTTTTAATTCATTTTTTTAATATATATTTTTATTCATTTCATTTTTTAATTTCTAATTTGGTTTTTTAATTTTTTTTTTTAAATTATATATTTTAGTTTTTAGATTTTTTATTTTTTATTTTTTTTTTAAATTATATATTTTAGTTTTTAGATTTTTTATTTTTTATTTGTTTGATTTTTAATTTTTTTAGTTTTTTTGATGTTTTATATTAAAAAAAATGTTTATTTGTGTTTTTCTTTTAAATTCTTAAAAAAAAATAAAAATGAGTAATGGTTTTTTTTTAATAATTTGTAGTATTTTTTTCTTTCTCTATTTATTTATTTTAAACTAAATTAAAAAAATAATAAATAATTTTTCAGGTAATGATTTATTAATCAATTTTGAGTGTTTTTTTGTTGTTGTCTAGGATGATATTAGTTATGAAGGTCACGGTTTCAATTAAGCTGTAATTTTAACTTCAAAAAACACTGGTACTATTGGTAGCATCAATTTTCAATTTTAGAGTTAATTTTAAGATTTTTGGCTAGTTGTCATGGTCACAATTTCAAACAAGTCAGAATTTTAACCACCTCCCAAAAAACAGTACTACTGGTAGTGCCACTTTTGATTTGGGGGTAAAAATAGCCACCAAATGTAATCTCTAAAAAAATCAGAACTTTGAAGAGTTTTCGTTAAGTTGGTAACTTTGTTCATATTTCATCGAGAGAGAGAGAGAGAGAGAGAGAGAGAGAGAGAGAGAGAGAGAGAGAGAGATCCTCCCAAAGAGAGTGTTGGAGCTCACTTTCTTAACCATTCTCCCCAGGTGTACATCTCCAAGACCAAGGCCCATTCATTGGGAATAGAAGAGTACTCTTGCTTCTCACTCTTTTGTCGTTTAAATTCCATAGTGTAGTTTCTCATTTTCTTTTGTATTCCATGCATATCTCTTCATTTTACTTCATTGAGATGATGCTCACGTGTTTGCTTTTCAAGTAACAATTATATGTTCTATAGTCTTGTAGCTTAGCTATAACAAAGGGGAGGTTAATTGGAATATCCAACAACGAAAAACAACGTTCTCATAATCCAATACCCAAGTCCACTATGAATTACCCTGTTTCAAGATCATCTTATCTATAAGACCTTTACAATTAAGGTCAATCTCCATGCATACAGAAGCATAAGTGTTTGGCCCTATCTCTACTCGCTCAGTGTCCATTTTTAAAAATCTTCCCAATAGGTTCACAATACTAGTAAATACTAAAGGATGCCAAAAATGAAAGGGAAAATTAAGGAGTCGAACCCATACTAGCACTTTGGAAACCACCAATGTGTTTCGATCAAAATTAAGCAACCATGGGGTCATAAAGAGCCCTACTCTTCCCCAGAGCAAGTCCCCCCCATAAATAATCTTATGATAATCTTCCTTATTTGGAATCTATAAAATAAAAAACCCTTTAGAACAAAAATGTACCTCACACATTCATAAAAATCTATTGATATAGGTCAGCAGAGCAAGGCCAAAATTCTTTAAATTTGTAAATATTTTCTTAGTGTTTGAAATATATGTTCTCTTCAACCGTTGGATGTAAGATCTCTAAAGATGGAAACTCATCAATTTTATCTACTAAATAAGGGCTTGGCACTGTTGGATGTTGTGTTGCTTGAAGAGTGGGTTTGGATTTAACCACATCTAAAAAAGAGACTAACTTAAAGATGAGGGCCTCCTAGATTCCCTTGCTCCTCTATGTAAGCACAAAGATAATATAACAGTTGAATCCTTGTTGATGTTAGAATCATACAATGTGGTAAAATCCTCAAGCTTCTTATCCTCATAGATACGACATTGCTAGGAAACATGTATCCTCTAAATATACTCTAGCATTCGTTTAATTTCCATCACATCACTAGAATCATTCACCCATAATATTGTTGTTCTCAAATTGAGGGTTTTGACCATGATTTGAAATCTGCACGAAATTTTGGATCATTATGCCACAATCCTCCATAGAATTATCATTAGTAGATTTGTAACCTATGCAATGGCAAGCAAGTATTCCTACAGGGATATGTTGAGTGAGAATTTCATCAAACACTTGGCATGCTTCCTGCATTACCTCGAATTCCAAAGAGAGATATCGCCACAATATAGAGAAGGGTAACTAGATCATTGTGACTTCCTTATTCTTCTTCCTATAACCATTGTGTTGATCTTGTTTGCATAGAACCACATCCGAAAGAACTCTCCACTTAACCAATACATCTTTACTACTTGATTTAAATTGTTTGTCATCATATATAGCGAGGATTATACTGCCTTGCAAGTTTAGCATATTTGCGTAATGGGAAGATGAAGAGGAAAATCTATATTTCACTTGAATAGTATGTATGGTGCAACCATCATGAACTCTAAATATTTGGGCTCCTTTTCATGAGAGAACAAAAAACTATGGCTCTTACAGAGGATAAGTTCTCTATCAAATTGTAGTGGTCGATTTCCTTTAACTAAGAATGCCATTTCCCTAACCCTAATGATGAAGATCCAATCCTGGTGAAGATCCTCCTTTCCCCTTGTCCTCGATACTTCATTTGTTAGTGAATATATATACTAATTGGCAAAAAATCCCTCTTAGGACCACCAAACCTGGGTATTGTCCTCCCTCAATGTCGTGAGTGACCAAAAAGGCCTAGGGGTGAATTTTGATAGACAAGGGGGTGAAAATGAGATTGCTGATTTTTATACCAACAAACTAATAAAAGCGAATAACAAATTGTTCGCCCCCTTATGGCCTTGGGAAATGGTTCAAAATTGGTTCCTGGGGTAAGCCGAGGTTCTGAACAATTGCCTGGTGATTGACTTATGCAAAAATATTGAAAAATAAGAGTCAAAATGCCTAAGCTACAACCATTTCATTTAAGGTAGTGGTAAGTGATGAACAACAAGTTGTTCAAGACTTGTAATGTGTGGGAAAAATCCCAAAATGGCCCTGTACTACCCATAAATGCTTGGAAAATGGTCCCGAAACTTTTCAAAGTTGGAAAAAGGGGTCTGAAGGTGAAATTACAACCTTTAGTAAGCTGCAACAACTATGGAAGAAGGATGCAATCAAATGCAAATTAATATTAATGAAGGTATTGGGTGGACTGAAGAAAGTTAAATACTTTAATCATGTATTAGTTGTGATTTTTAAGTTGATTAATCACATGTAGTGGTTACCACACCGTTTTGAAGGTCCTCCTGATTAGTAAAACACCTATTATCCCTTAATTGTTCCCCTTAGTATAAAAAGAGTGAGCTTATGTATACCACTTGGTTAGAACAAAGAGTGTCCCATGCAGTTTAGAGAATGAGGGATTAACCCTTCTCATCACTAGTGCTTTCAAGCTTTTAAAGCCATTTGGATAGAAGAAGGATACTTGCACAAATGAAGAGGTTCAGGAACCCCCCCCGAGGAAGTTTTAGGTGAGCTTACCCAAGCAGAGTAGTATTCCAACCCAAGCTAAGCTAGTCAACTTCTTGACTGTGTGATTTACAAGAACAAAAAAAAAATCACTCAATTGATACCAGGTAGACGAATTCTAAGGGGCTCCTAATGAAGATTCCCTGACTTTGACTCCTAGTGTTCTAGAAACTAAAATTGCATAAATTGAATAGACCAAACCATCTGCATGGCGAGATCATGTCTTACTTTCACAAGTGTGTCTTTTGGTCAACAAAATTTGAAATCTAGATAACTTATATATGCTATAAATATATGTATAAATATATAGCTAGATAATAGAGTTTATGGTTTTTGTTTCGTGGGGTAGGCCCCTATTTTTTGCTTTCAAGTGTTTTGCATGTTTTGGTGTTTTTGTTTTCTGATTTTTTGAATGGCCCCTTTAGGGGAAACAACCTGTAAGTTAGAAATAAAAGCAAATAAACAATACGATGAATACCAATTCATCCTCCCTACTAAACTTGATGTTAACCATAGTAAATATGATGGTAGGGAGACCCAACCATCACCCAATCACAAAGTTATGCACAATTTTACCTTTGTCTTAGGTGGCATGGTACTCAAATAAATTCATTAAAGAATAAATTAAACTACATTATTCAACCCAAAGGAAGGGGGATGAAACTCTTTGCAGGCCGCATAGCTGCCATATGTAATAGAACTTCAACTAATTCCTTGCTTTAAAGAATGAAAATGATCTAATATCAATTAAATCAATGGAAATATACAAAGAATATTTTCATATTTTTATGAACATAAAATTAAATGAAAAGTCGAAATTTTCTTTACATAAGCATGGTAAAATAACAATGAAGCATGTGCAAGATTTATAAAACTGAGTGAAGTCGAAACAAGTGTAAATTTGAGTGTGGGGAAAGGATTTTACAAGTCTGTCCGATGTTTTTTGTTTGCTTCCCTGCTAGCCCCTTTGCCTCAAACATGTCTTCAAATGGTTCTCGACTACTTAGGTGAAGCATAACGAGCAACCAATTAACTCCTAGTAGGTAAGCGATGGAATTTTAGTATTTTTTAATAACATAACTAATCTAAAGAAAACAAAAAAATATAAATTGCAGTGATAAAACAACCATTTAAGATGGTTGTCCAAGAAGGATAAACTGATTAAAATGTTCAATTTTCCTATTTAGGACAACAATATCAAAGGGAGGAAAATTAAGACTAACATAATAATGAAAACAAAAGAAATAGACAATTGTAACCAACAAAGAAACAAGGGCTTAAGGGTTATCCTAAGGGACCCCTAGACCTCTTGATGACTAATTATGGTTGAATATACCTAGTTCCTTCGTGAAATATGCACAAAATCAGTTTAAACAAGTCAAACAAAGTTGTTAGTAAGTGAAAACCAGTAAGCTAAACACAAAGAAATAACAAGAAATACCTAGCTAACCAATCCCTCATGGAGATAGCTAACATAAGAAGTATTTACTACTACCCCTCAACCCTTAACTAGCAAGCAAACAAGTCCAACAACCGAAAGGAGAACAAGTACAAACAAACACTTGGAACTCTTGGAGAAAAATCGACAAAGATTTTATGCTATATTCATCAAGTCTCCTTTTGTACAAAATCCTTTCTCTTATTTATAAGAGAGAAGAGGAGGTTAGGGTTAGGTCACAAGACACTTGTCACTTTTGGAAAAGTGACAAGTGGACCAACCATAAAGTTCTTTGTCCTTTTCCAAAATGAAATCACATCTTATTTGATTTGATAATTTAATTACAATATTTTATTTATAAGGTAATTTTTTTGAAAAATAAACTTTTTACAAAAAATCATTTATGGAAAATGACAAAATTGGGTGCCACCTCATCATCTTCCTTGGGATTTGTGTCATCCCAATGGCATCTTTATTGTTTCCCTATTTTGTCGTCGTAAATTAGGTGGTTTCATGTTGTCCAAGGCCATCAATGGCTGTCAAATTCATCGAGATGAAGGCCCAAGGATTGAGGAAAATTTGGGCTTCTTTGGAGGGCAAGGGAGTCATGAGTTTGGTCTTTGAAAATAAGAAAATTCTTGTTGTTTAGGCACTTTTCAGACATTATTTTATTCCTCCCTCGCTGCCTATAAGTATCCCTGAGCATTGGTGAAGGATGGCTTCAAATGGGCTTGAATTGGAAAAAGTGGAGCCCTGAGCTTGGACCTTGAAAGGTCGTTCCCTCATGCCAGATAGTCACTATTATGAAATATTAATTTTTCATGTTGTATCTATATCCATAATCTTTCCTTTGCCGTTCGTTTGGCTCATATCAGGCTTTGGATGAGCAAAATATGGCCTTAGAAAGGGCACGCAAAAACACTAGTTGGAGAGTTGATCAGGGGAAATTTTGAAATTAAATCCGAGTTCTAGGTTGAACACTGGAATTAACAAGCTGCTTTAAGTTAGTGTTCCTATAGTTTAAATGGGTCTCCATTGGATCTCAAAAAATTGGCCCCAGAGGCCTCCAATCATGTTGCCCTTTCGACACATGTTTCCAAGCCAATTAGGAGTCCTTGACACTCTGGAATGACATTTTCAAAATCTAGGATGAATTTCTGAAAGTTAATGTTGTGGTTAGGTTCTACATTTCATCACGGTCGTGTAGACTATTCTTGGAAATAATAATGTCTCCGAATGAAAAAAATATGTAATTTGTTTTTTTTTTTCCACGGAAAAGTTTCTCGTTTATAAACATTTTACATAGCAGCCATTACATAATCCATCCCGGAGACTCAGCAGGGTTCGACCACAAGACCTCCTCCCAACACTTGGAGAAAGGTACCGTCTTACCGTCTGAGCTGTCTCACGGGACTTTCAACAATAACCTTGGGGGATTAAAATATATATATATATTTGGTATAATGTAGGCAACCGACGATCAACATAGGGGTGGCGGTGGATCCCCCTTGGTGGTAGAGCCCCCCGCCCCTTTCCTTTATCCCTGACAACGATAAGGCGGGTGAAGGAGGCAACCCAGTGGTGGAGGAGGCAACTCAGAGAGGATCTCGGGCGACAGAAGTAACAGGGCCGACAGATGGGATCTTAGGCCGAGGGTTTGGAGTGCAGAGGTAGTTGGGAGGGGATCTCGAGTCGATAGAGATGGCTCGATGGTGGAGGAGTGCAGACCGGAGGTGATGGGGCCGGGTATTGAAGTGCAGAGGCGATCGAGGGTGGATTTGCGTGGAGGGTCCTGTTGTGTATCGAGGGGACAACGCGACCAGGGCCAAGAGGAGGTGGTTTCAGATGGAGGTCGAGCAGAGGTGAAGTGAATCATGGAGGTGGAAATTAGGGTGGAGTTGTCCAGATGTAAAGGAGACGGGCGACCATTGCCCATGGTGGCCCTGTTGTGCATATGGTCGGGGACCCGCAGGTGGTTCGACCGCCCTTTAATTTTTATACAATCAATGGGTTTTTAACATTAGAATCAGGAAGGAGGGGTCGTGGGTTCGACGCCCCTCCCCTTTTATTTTCATTTTGCTTGGGTTTTGGGTATTTTTGAGTGGGAGAAAGGTGGGGAGGTTAGGGGTTCAAACCCCTTGGCCTCCAAAATGACAAGTACAAGTCTACAAATAGCAATGAATTGAGAATTTTCGAGAATTTTAAGGAGGCCCTGGAGGCTTAGTGTCCAAGAGGAGTTCGAATCCCCTCTCCTTGTAATTTCACTCATAACAACACTCATAAACAAAAATATGAACCAACACATTAAACCTTGAACTATTAAGAATATTTTGAATCAACTAATATGGGCCCGAACCATTGGTTTCAAGAAATAAAACCATTACACCAACACAAAATCTTTGTTGAGCAATCACAACTAATGGGTGAAAAAGAAAGGCATGGATAATTGTTCCCGTGCTCGAGGTTAGTGGAAGTGGGATTCCTTGCTTCCCCCAAAAAACCCCTCCTGCATGAAAAACCACTATGTTCCATAAAATTAGTTGCAAAGAGCTCCCCTTCTCCCCCTGTGCATTGTCAAAATGACACTATGAAAAGGAAGAGAGGGATTTTATATTTCCCATATTATTTTTTTCAAATTTTGCATGGGGAGGCTCTGTGGCATGCTCCCCCTTTTCCTTTATTATTTTTAATCCATTTCCTCCAAAATCGTGCTAAGTCAAAGCTTTGACTTTCACTTTGACTTTTGACCATGACCTCATTGGTTGAGCTTGAAAATGATGTCGGATGAGACAGAGTTAGAATTCAACGCGGAGCACATCATCAGAAAGGTATCGATGAGCCCGCTGAGAATATTCCATCATTAATCTGATCCAATGCCACCTAGGCCCTCAATTTTGGCCAAGAAAGTTCATAGTTTAAAACCTTGATTTGCCCACAAAATGCCCAATCTTGCAAAAGGTGCCACATCGTCATACGATGTCCAATCGAGGAAAAACAAGTATTGAAGGAAAGGTATCGACGAGTATTTAAAAAATGTGGAAATTAAATTTTGTGATGAGTTTGTTAATCACTGCTTTGATTGCCCCAAAACTCTACCATGTCAACTGATCAAACCATCCTACGTCAACCAGTTCATAGATTTGTGACAACTCTAACTAGGTCATCCGATGTCAGAATGAGGTATTTTTGGAAAGGCCTCTAAGTCTAATACAAAATGAAATCCTTGATTCTCTAATTCTAAGCCTATCAATAGTAAATTTTTAACCCTAAACCATTGTTACCAACTTGACCTCTAAAACTAGTCATGAATTTGCAAAAGCCCATTCTCACCAACCAGGGGTGAAAACCAGGCATACGATATACCATTGGAAATGTATCATACTTTCCTACATCACCTTTAGGCATGATTTTACTTTCAAGTCTGAAATAATAACAAAAACTGACCAGGAAGTCAATGTTATGGATTTTGGCCATTTAGGAGGCATGGAATTCGTGCCCTTTGTAGACTAGTCATACAAAATCGGAATCAGGCACATGATAGCCCGTTGGAAAGATTATTCTGATCCCTAAAGGTTGACATAATTTATTTTCCACATAATGAACATATTTCATTTTATTTTCTGTGACAGACCATGTTCTCATGAGACCCACCCAATGACAAGTGGAAGGGGCCAACTTTGAAAGTTTTGCAAACTAAGCCCTCAATTCATGAAATATGAATTGAGCAGCCTTGACATAGGGAATTATAATATGAGAGGGTTTCAAAACTCAAAAAATATCCCGGGTGGGACTCCCCTAAGGGAAAAATGACATGATTCTGAGACAAGTTGGACAAGGTCAGAATGAGCCCACATGGGTGTCATCAAGATGTTGATGGACATAATGATATTGATGATTATTATGTAGATGTCCAATAGGTGATAATAGGATAGGGAACACTATGAATTTGAAATCATTTTAGCCTTACTATATCTCAATTTGACACTGTAGGTACTAACCAAACTGAATCTAATGCCCTGTAACTGACTTGAACTGAGATCAAGTGACTTTAAATTGATGCATGATACTCTTCTAGTGTCTGATAAGTCACTATGTGCTTAGATGAAACCTATGGATGAAACCCACTGATAATCTCTAATGGGAAAGGGACATAGTAACTATGACTCCTACCACTGTCTTTGATTGGGTCCAAAGAATAGAGTGATGCTAAGAGCAAACCTCAAATCAGATCGTGAAGAAATGAAAGTGATAAACACCATGTTGAACCCAAAGCAGATTTTTGGGTCAATAGTAACCACAAAAATAGTGAATCATTTATCTTTATAGTGAGGAATAAATAATTTATTTTCATTTTGTTCCCTCACATCTAGGTAGAGATTGTGTTTTTGTCAAATAGTTACGAAAACTTTGTTCTTATTAAAAAATATGCATCCACCATGTTATCAAAGAGAATTGATGAACATGGTACTCTCATAATGTCTTTCTTGTATGTTAATAGAATGGTTCTATTAATAATATATAATAAAAGATTCAACCAATACCCTTTGTAACCCACCACTGGTGAAACTGGGTCTGCATTGGGTCGAAAAAATACAAGTGATGTTCTTAAATCCAAAATGTAGAGCCTTGTGTATGTGCATCGATGTCCTATTGTTCTAATCCTATGACTAATGTATAGATAGTGGAATTACCATTCCTATTGATTCTTCTAACAAAGTGTACATATCTATTTTTATTTATCATAACATTAAAAATAAAGAGAGATATAAACAATCATAATGGCACATAATACTTATCTTAAGACTCTGTGTGTGTGAATTCATGTTGGTATGTTTGGGCTTATCTATGACAAGGGATTGATTGTCTTGTTGCTCTGCCTTCTCCACAACTTCCATATTCTAGAGGGATTTGACAAGGGCCTCATATTTCTTATCCAAAAACTTTACTTTCTCAAGAATGATCTTTTTTTAAGCTCTGTATTCTTCAATAACCTATGCTGCTACAATGGATTTAGTCTACTAATAGAAGTCAATTTGCTTAAAGTATTTGGTGTCCTTGTTGTGTGAAAATCCCATGTCAGGGATCCAATTCACGAGTTCATAATCAATATCCTCAAAGGGAAAAAACCTCATTTCTCCCTCACCTTTTGCTCAATTCTTTCTACCTCAACTTTAATGTTGGTAGGAAAACACCTATTGTAACACATGGTTGCGTCTCTTTTCTCTTTTTTCTACTTTAGTAGGCTTGTCGGGTTCCTTCTTGTAGGATACGGGTTGACCTCTTCTAGATGGTTTAGAGGAATTATCGTCACCTATCATCAATTTACCTTTTCCAAGCCTGTCACTCACACTTGAAGATGGAGCTTGTACCACCCCCCTATCACTTACAGATACTCGAAGGATGTTTGGGAGCCCAGTCTCACTTTTTTTCGCACCTTGGACCTGGTGGATATCAACAATTAGAGCTAATAAAGGATGTGATTCTTAAGGAGGAAGCACCTCAATGTTCGCATGATGCTTATGTAACATGTGGCTTCTAGACATAGGAGCCTCTAAATGATCTAACGTTGGGCACTAGTATATCATCCGACTATCCTCTTAACCATAACCACGACTGGATAGAGAAAGACTAAAGGGTTTTGAGCTTAGATCTCTTTGCCAACTTTAATGGAAATCAAGGAACTACCTAAGAAAACCAAAAGAATAACCATATAAGCAAGCTCATAATACCTTTTTACATATCGTTCTAGAAAGGCGTTTACATAAGCTCTTTCATAAATCATCAGATTAATGTAGTCATATTCATGGCCATGCAAAATTATCATCCTTGTGGGTGGAATGAGTGCCTAATCCTTAAAAAGACTAAGGGGGCGTGGCAATATGAGCACCATTGTCCTTCTTTCCTTACTCCCATCACCCCCATCATGTCAATTAAATGCCACATGTAACCTTCAATCACATTCCAACAACTTTGAACCTTACCTCCCTTACACCTTATGTAGGTTTGGTACTCTCATAGTGTCATCGAAGTATCTATATATCATTAGATTACTACACTTCAATGTAATATCAAAAAATATCATCAAATAATATTTTGATCGATAATTGTTTTTATATTGATCGACATAATATCAATAATATCATTGTTTCTATCTTATGGGAAAATGTTATCATCTAAAATCAATTGATATCATAGTATTATGACAATATAATTTGACAGATATATTCATTAAAATCTACATATCTCTCTTTTGTAAAAAAAATAAAATGAAAATACCACACATCGTTTTATTCATAAATAATACCAAACCATAAATTATGGTAGTGTCATGGTCGTCCACATCAGCTTTCCTTATGTAGATATAAATATACCAATAATATTTGCAATGACATTCATCATTATTATATCCTTCCATATTAATATTAATAAGGCCCATAATTTTTCTAATAAAAATATATATATGTGGTAAGAATTTTCTAATTAAATATTTTGACTTGTAAGATTTTTCTAATTAGTTTTTTTTACTTATGGTCTTTCTTACTTATTAGATTTAATTTTTCAAATTATATTAGACTTATAAATTTATTTGAAGTTATTAATCAATTTATTAATTTATTAATGTTATATATATAAAAAACCCTTATTTATTTGTATTAATAAATTTGACATTATTATAATTAATTATTTTTAGGGTTATACATATATAATAAATTAGACATTATTATAATTAATTATATTTTGGGTATAATATATAATCAACGTTGATATTGTTAAAATCAATTATATTAAAAGTTATTGTTTGGTTAAAATAGACATTTTAGAACCATATATACATATGGAACTTGTATCTTCTTGTCCAATCAAATTATCCACAAAAGTGTTTATTCTCTCCTACAAAGCATATGAAAATGAAATGTATAGAAGGACATATAAAGATATTTTGAATTGTCGTAGTCTAAATGTTCTATGAAATGAATCTTTCCTGATGATGTTTTTCGGGGACCTTTGTTTGAAATCTGACGAGAAATTGTTAGATTGGCAGATTTGAGTGATTATTTCTGTATAATTCGAGTGCCTTAGAGTTTTTTCAGCATGATGAATCCATTTCTGCATTCATAAATGAATTTTAAACAACAAAAATAACGGTTTCGTGCAGATTTATTTTGCCGGATTCCAATGAAAAAATCCATTTCGTAGAACATCTAGACAATGCCTTTTGAATTTCTAAACTAGTTGTACTTTAGTCACTTATCAATGCAATTTTTTCCTCTTTGTGTTTTGTCTCGTGAATCTATAAACTTTTCATCACTGCAATAGCTAAAATATTTTGAATCCACTTTAGAATTTTTTCAATGAATAACCTTTGGTAACCATAAAATTATTAATGAAGCAATGTTCTCACCTTCCTCTTTAACAACACTTTCAAACTTTGTCACATATTTCCACTTTCTAACAACACTTTCTAAACTTGTCACGTATTTCCACTTTCTTACACATGGATTATTTAATGGTTTATGGTTTAGATGCAACTAAAAATACATAATTGACCAATGCCAACATTTTGAACAAGTTTTGTAGATTCTCTTATTAGATGAGTGAGATTCTGATTTCTAGTAGACCTACAACACTATTTAAGATGCCTACCTTGTGGACCTACTTCAATGGTTAAAACTCTTATTTTGGTGGTGAATTTTTATTAGGTTTCACTTGCCCAACATTCTCATGTGGTTATCCATCTTGTAAGTTTCACCATGTTTACATACAATTATATGAACTTAGTTTAATGTTGTTTATTTTAGTTTAAATGAATATGTCACCACCTAACCATAAGTTGTATGCATTGACCACCTCACTTATGCCTTTACTTGAAGGTGATGTAGTTGCAGATCCTAAATCAAGGTTATATTTATGGAAGTTAATAATTTGTGAAAAAATATACCTTAACTGCAATTTTTTTTTAACATACATATATATCCTTGTTGTTGTAGATTAGCAATAATGTCTTCTAGGATGTTAGGTTATGAACATTATGTGGACTTTCTATTGGATGGTTTAAAATTAGTTGAGGGAATATCCTACCAAGGTAGAAAGAAATTGAATAATAGACACATCAAACATGGATGTGTTGTCGTGAATGTTATTAAAGTTTTTAATAGGGATATTCCATTACAACATGCTAATGGGCCTCCAAATTGTTGAACTTTGAGGCCCATTTTGTAGATGATATGACCCCTCATTGTAAACCAAGACTTGCTTCAAATATGATTAGTTTAAAACATCACAAGATTTGTGCATTTGATTATTGTGAAATGCCTTGACCTAGTTGTGATTTTCATGATCTTGTGCATTTTTAAGGGCGTACTAACCATTCGCGCAAGTATGTCAAATCCTAAGGATAGCCTTCATTAACTTGCACTCGAGATAAAAAGGGGGATCATGCCTCCCTCTTCAATATCCAAAGGATCCATGCCTTTAATGAATCAAGGCACCCAATTGGAAAGATCTTATCTTGATTTTCTAGTTGAGGAAGTTTGAATTATGGAGGGAATCCGACCCTTGAAACAAGGATCCCTAATTCTAGGGATGCTAGAGACAAATTCCCTTCAATTAAGGGATGGTATATGAGTATTTTTGTATAAATAGTAGCTAGGAGTCAATCCTTAGCTAGTATTTTTTCCTTCTTAGCATTGAGAACTTTCCTTGTAATTGGTGCATTTGAATTGTTCAAGTACATTTTGTTGTTATGAAGTGATTCCCTAATGCAGAATTTGTGTTTCTAGATTTCAAGCACTTAGTGTTTTCTTTAGGTTCCCTATAGAGACCTTGAGTAGAGCTCACTCAAGGCTATACAAGGGACCTTATCTTGTTGTTATATTTCGTTTATGTAGTAGTTTTTAGTTAGCTTCATCATTGTATTTTGTTATGTATATTTCTGCAAGTGTTCTTAGTTTCCTGTAGCAGTCTTCATGCATGGAATTTTAGTTAGGTTAGGATGCTTCATGTCAATTCATTATTATATGGTTTTAACACTATTTTTACATCAATATTAATTCTATTTTTTTTACAAGTGCATTTACTTTATGGCATGTCATTTCTAGTTGTTTAATTTCTACATATTTATTTCATGTTCATTGTATTGCAACTTTCCTTCTCATGCTCAATATCTCAGCCTATCCCATGACTTATGAGGTGATCATTCTTTGAAATCCTTGGTTGATTGGGTATACTTATAATTGTTGTCTTCTTCCTCTCTAACATAGTGTCAAACACTCTCCTCACCCCCTGTTCTTGATGCCCTTTACTTGAGGTAGAAAGAATGTAGAACCATTGGCCTTGAAGGGTGATAAAATAGAGGATGAGACACTAATATTGGGAATCCTCTTTGTCATTAGAATAGTTTTTGCATTCCTAAAATTAACATCATTCACTCTTAGTAGATAGGCAACCTTGAATAGGATCTTGCAGACCACCTAAGTAACATGATGATGAATAAGCTTTTTAGCCTATGACACATGCACTTACTCTCTTCCAAGATTTCTGTTAGAACATAAATACAACAACCACCATAGTGACTCTGATAGCCTCCTTTTATTCTCCTAAGAAAGGGATTGAAGGACATGACCAAATCCACTGAAGGAAAGGGACAACAATATTCAAGTTAGCCTTAAAACTTTACCTCAGATTGTACTAGTGCACTTTTAGCATACAATGCATGATACCTCATTAAAGTAGCACATTCATGGGTTGACAATTTAAAGTCAAGCCGAGAGGTTCAAAACACTTGTTGCAATTCCTTCGCCCATCACTTTTTGGCACCATTTGCTATGTTGGGTGCCAATTTTCACTCTCTTTACCCACTCCAATCAAGCCCATTCACCTTCACTTTTGACCAAAAACACTTCTTTTTGTCCACTTTCACCACGATAATTCCATAATGAGCATGATTAAGGTAATAAGTTGTTTTTAAATGCAAAATCCTGATTTTTCCTAGTAAACATTATTAAAATCCATTTAGTTACTAAATTACCTGAATTTCAAGATATTACAGGAATTAATTCCTGTAATGTGTCCAAGGTTTGCATAGTTGTGCTCTATCAAATCTAGATCAGCCACTTGGAGGTTGTTTGTGGATGTCATGCAAGGGTGAAACTCTTACTTTTCCACCCTCAAGATGATCGGTACCTCGTGGTCAACAGTTGGTCAACACAACAACCATAACAAGAAATACGCAGGCTATAGTTGGAAAACCCATGATTTTGTTCCTAGGATTTGGTGTTTTAGGTTGGATCATTTTACCACTTAGGAAATCAAGGGAATGATGAAGGAAACCAATGATCTCCTATCCCTTGTGCTAAACTCGAGATCTTGACTATAACTACTGTAATTATCTAGGAAACATAGTGTTATTCTCAACAATACTCGATTTTTATTTTGTAATATCTATAAAACCAAATACAAAAGATGTAAGAAGTTAGTCATGATATTGAAATTACTATTGAGAGAAATATTTTGTATATGTAACTTTTACCTAACTGTTGAATACAAAGAAACTTGTGTTTCATTCAAGGTGTTAGTAATTCTTTAGTGCTCTAAATACATTTGGGAACATATTCCAGGAGGGTCCCCTCGTATGTGTTATGTCTTTAGTTTAGTATTTTTCTTGTAGAATTTTCTTTTTTTGTAATTTAATTTATTTCTTGTAATCATAGGTAATTTCCTGTAATTTGTTAATAAACCTGCAACAAATTTTCATAGTTAATGGTTTTCAATTTAAATCACTTATCATAGGAAAGGTTCCTTACAATTGTGGTCTTATCAATTGTTCATAGTATTATTATCGAAAACATTCAATTTCATTAATTGAATAAAATTCATAATATGTTTTTCCACAGTTGCAATTGAATTAAAACCATATATGGAATTTTGGGACTAAATATGTAACAACTTGATTTGTTTTTCTATAAGCATTTCTTTATCGCATTTGTATTGAGTAATTTAATCTGAGATCAACTTTTTAATTCATAATCTAAGGTCTCTCATTTGATTTCAATCCTATCGGACTTAATAGAGTGTACCTACAAAAAATCACGCAATGCTTAAATTTGTAATTTGCATTTCTACCAATTGAAAGTTAGTTTAAGTCATTGGTATGGAGAATAACTGACAGTGTGAGTTAGCTATGAAATTCTTTGCTTAGTTTGCACCATATTTTCCTTTTCATAGGATTCTTAAGTGACTACAAGACTAGTTCTGCACATGCAATTCTTACACCTCATAAGCTCACTTACCTTGGATTGATAAAATAAATGCTTCATAATTTAGATAGCTAAATAACCTGGAATTTTGGCACCATTGTCAGGGAGGTGTTGTAGGAATTGGTTCTAGAAATCACAAGTTTTCTGTTGTTTGCAATTTCTCATATATAAAAAGAAAATATAGATTCCTAATATTTTTACATTTTGTTTGCATGTGCATTTAGGACAAGGAGGAGTGAAGATGGTATTATGCAAGTACGACTTCACTATAGAATTTTTGTAGTGTGATAACATAACACATTCACTTTAGTGAGTCTTTACGAGTCTTAATCATGCATGATTTATATGAATAAATCAATTAGACACTGATATAATAAAGGTAGATCTGTTAAAACAATAAAAGAAGTAGTTCCAACTGTTTTGGATCAAACAAAATCACCTATAAGATCATCCACAAAACCCCCCACTACTAACTTGTTTGCATGTAATAAAAAGGAAACATGGGAACGCATTGTTGCAGGAAGCTCAAAGAAAACACAAATGGAAGGGATTGTTGAACAACTAGAAGACCCAAAAGAAAAACCAGAGGGTTGGAATATTTTTTTTTGAATATTTTGGGAAAATTAAATGGTGGATGAAGTTGAATCTCATGTACGAAGGAGAAGACCAGGAGAAGGTGGAGAAAGAGAAAGTGTACCAAGAGCGGGTGGAGAATGATAAAGAGTACCAATAATAGGTGGAGAATGAAAAAAGAATACATAACAAGGAAAAAATGACGAAATAGAAAGGGTAGGAGATGATGAAGAAGAAAGGGAAGTAAATTTTGGATTTCCTATCCTAGATATGCATGCAAATTTTGGTAATGAGGATTAAATGAAAAATATCCCACCTTGAGTTTTGCCAAATTTCCATGGTATGGCCACTAAAGGCCCTGATGCAATCCTCTTTGAATTTGATATTTTATGTCGTACTTATGGTTATACTGATGATGGTCACAAACTTTGATTGTTTCCTGCTACTTTGAAGGGAATTGCCTTAAAATGGTTCAAGGGATTAGGTGAAAGCACTATTACATATTGGGAGACCATGAGGAAAATATTCCTTAAAAAATATCAAGCATACTGCAGGCCTCGAGATTCTAAAGAAGATATTTTTAGAATGGATCAACAAGAAGAGGAGAGTTTAGAGGAATGTTTAGAGAGGTTTTTATATAATTTACAAAAATCTAAACATAGTTCTTTGAATCTTGATATTACTCCTATACTATTTTAAAAAGGAATTCTAGATGCATATATAGATGTTCTTAACCTCATGGGATTTGGATATATTTCATATCTACCGTTTGATCAATTTTTTAAGATGTGCAGTAAATATTCAAGAGGCAAAGCTAAAGTTGGCAGAGGACATAGGGATGCTCTTCCAAAAGTTACTAAATCAACAACATGAAGTATTATTGGAGCATAAATTGGTATTTTATTGGAAAATTTTAAAATTGAACTCCTTGGTACTCTTAGTTCTCAATTTGATACATTTAATGCTAAGAAAAGATGGGATGAAAAAACAACAACCTCAACTATTTTTATCCTCAATGCAGAAAAAAACCATCCTTAAAATGAATGTCCATTAAATAACATTCAAATTTGTGGGATTTTTGCAGAAAAACATGTCACAAAAAATTGTCCTTCGCTGCTTGGACTGAAGACAATTTACAAAGGAGACTGTGAGGTAGCATAAGCACTTTGTTATATTCCACCTATGTGACCTTGACAACCACGAGCAATAGGTATGTCTTGAGACACCTCTCATCATTTTTTTGGATTTTCTAATCAAAATTATGCACAAACATCTTGGAATACTCCCATCTCATGGTAACCATGGTGTCCTCAACATATTCACAATAAGACTTATCAACAAAATTGGAGAGGAACCACTTATGGAAACCCACCACCTTATAATTCTCAACAACAATATCAACCTCAATTTCAGTCACAACAATCTTACCCACAACAACAACAATACCAATAATTTCCATAGTATCATTCAACTATGCAACAACCATTTCCATCTCTTCCATCACAACCTCAACTAACTCAACCACAATCATTACAACTTCCATCTAATCAAAACACCCCTAGACTTACACAAATTCCTGCTCAACCAGTGGAAAACCCCGACAATCAAAAGGATAAAGTTGTTTACAACGCTGAAGTATAAAATTTTCGTACATATCTAATTGTCCATGTGTGACTACAATAAATTCCAGTGCAATTACAAGAATTTTCTGCACAATTACAAGAAATTAATCTACATTATGGGAAGGTTGGAAATAAAAAATCACCCATAAAAATTGAGGAAAAAAGGAGGAAACTTATAATCAACCCGATAAAAATAAAAATACAATAAAACAATCTATTTCCCTACAGGAACGACCTCAATCATCTAGGACACCACCTTTTCATGAAATCTTAACCATACAAAAACATGAAAATCCATAAATTTCCCATGAATTCGACTTTTTGAATGAATTGAAAAACATCTACATTAAAATTCCCATGCTGGAAGCCATAAAATATATACCAATCCATGCAAAAAGAATGAGAGAATTATGCATTAGAAAAACTGGAAGAAAAATATGAGATTCACAAACAATTCAAGTTATACGGAAATTAACAAGTTTAATGACCACTAAAGTCATTTAAGAAAAGTATGTTGATCCTGGAATACCAATAGTTACAATATTAATCAACAAGTTTTCTATTCCAAATACTCTCATTGAGTTAGGTGCAACAATAAATGTCACGGCGATGGAAACAATGCAAAATTTAAACATTGGCAATCTTCGACCAACCCCTACAGTTTTAGAACTAGCGGATAGATAAAAAATTAGGCCTGAGGGTGTAACTGAAGACATCATTATTTCCCTTGACTCTTGGGAATACCTAGTAGATTTTATGATCCTACAACCCAAATCTAATTTGAGTGGAAATCATTTAATCTTGGGGAGACCTTGGTTAGTAACCACTGATGCATTCATTAGTTGTCGATCCGAAAACATGACCATTATAAATGGTGTTGAAATAAAACACTTCACACTTTACCCTCCTGCAAAATCTGTAAATGAATTGGAGCATGTGAAATGTTTAAATGAAATTGATACCGATGAAGAAATAATTTAGCCTCTTCTAACCATTACACAAGATTTGAATCTTAAGGAGAATACAGATTAAAATAAGCTCAATCATTTCATTTCTCATCCTAATTTTCCTTCGTATTTTAGGGGATAGACATCATTAAATTCTGAAAATTTTTCTGATGAATATCTTTTGAGACAAAATTTTCAAGAAACATGTATTGTGGCTAGTTTGAAATCTTTATTTCAATTCTTATTTCCTGTAAATTTTGTATCAGATTCCTGTAATAAAACCATTGAAATTTATCCCAGGAAAAACCTAAATATTAATTATGCTTTAGATGATTTATAGAAAAAACAACTAATTTCAATTTTGAAGAAATTTTCCAATGCTTTTGCCTGGGACTATACAAACATGCAAGGTATCCATCCAAATACATGCCCTCATCATATTTATATATAGGAAAATGTTAAACTCGGTAGGGAACCACATTGAAGAATGAAACTTGTTTTAAAAGACATTGTAAAAGGGGAACTTAAAAAATGATTAGACGTAGATTTCATTTATCCTATATCAGACAACCAATGGGTTTCACCCTTGGTGATTGTTCCCACAAAGAACGAAAAGTGGCGAGTATGTGTAGATTACAAGGAACTCAATAAAGCCACCTTGAAGTACCATTTCCCTTTACCTTTCATAGACTAAGTCATGGATACATTGGCAGGAAATAAATACTTTTATTTCCTCAATGGATTCATTGGCTACAATCAAATAATAATAGCTCTAGAAGACCAAGATAAAACGACCTTTACATGTCTCTGAGGAACCTATGCCTGTAAGGTATTACTCTTTGGACTTTGTAATGCGCCTGCCACATTTCAAATGGTAGTTCTAGCTATCTTTGTTGATTTAATCCATGATTGTGTGGAGGCTTACATGGATGATTTTTCAGTATATGGGGACACCTTTGGAGAAGCCTTGGATAATTTGAATTTTGTTTTAAATAAACACCAAGAAACAAATCTTGCTTTAATTAATGAAATCTGTTTTTGAATGTTTACCAAAGGGATTTTTCTTGGCCACCATGTATATGTTGCAGGTATTAAGGTTGATCCAGATAAAATCATGGTGATTCTCAATTTACCAACTCCATCCACTCAAAATGATGTGAGAAGCTTCTTAGGACATGCAGGGTATTACAGGAAATTTATAAGAAATTTTACTAAAATTGCCTCGCTTTTATTTAAACTACTTACAAAGGATGTTGAATTTTATTGGGATACTAACTGTCGGGTTGCTTTCAATGCAATTAAATGGATACTTTATATGACTCCAATGTTAAGAGGACCATATTGGACATTACCTTTTCACATATCTACGGATACATCTGATTCTAGGAGCAGTTTTAGGGTAGAAGAAAAATTAACAAACCTAAGCTATTTACTTTGACAGTAAAAACTTGACTTCTGTTGAACTTAATTATATCGTTACGAAGAAATAATTTCTAGAATTTATTTATGCAATTAATAAATTTCGACATTATATCACTGGATATGAGGTCTTTGTGCATATTGACCATTCTGCCATCAGGTATCTTATGAATAAATTAATAACAAATGGAAAAAAAATAAAAAATGGATCCTACTATTATAGGAATGCAATATCGCTATTTTAGACAGGTTGGGAAGAGAAAATATGGTAGCAGATTACCTTTCCCGTATCAATAATCCCAGTGAGACCATTCATGTAGTAGATAGTTTTCCTAATGAAAATCTATTTTCAATTTCTATTAAATCTCCATTGTTTACTGACATTGCAAATTATTTGTCCATAGGAAAACTTCCACTGCATTTTTTGTCAAAGGAGAAACAAAGGATTATCAGGAAAAGTTCCAAATACTCCTGGATTCAAGGGGACGTTTTATACACTGGAGTAGACTTGATTATCTGTAGATGTGCCAGAGAAGATGAGATGTTCGATATATTGAAGGAATTCCATGATGAGCCATGCAATTGACACTTTTTAGACAAGAGGACACCTACAAAATCCTTCACTTGGGGTACTATTGGCCCAATCTTTTCACAGATTCCAAAAAGTATGTCAGGAGTGTGCGAGTTGCCAGAGGATGGATCCTCTAGTTGCAACCAATTGAATTCGTCTTCAACCACAATTCCTTGTAGAACCTTTCGAGAAATGGGCCTTATAGTTTGTAGGGCCCATCAATCCTTCATCGAGGACAACGAGGTATATTTTAGTTTGCACAGATTGTGTTACCAAATGGGCAAAAGAAAAATTCTACCACATGCAACCGAACAGTCAGTAGTAGAATTTTTGCTTGAAGATATTTTTTCTTGTTTTGGGGTGCCTAGAGAAATTTTTATTGATCAAGGGGCACAATTTACATCCAAGCTAGTTCAATCAATTGTTCAGCGGTATAAAATATAACATCATAATTCTACTCCATATCATCTACAAGCCAATGGCCAAGTAGAATCTATAAACAAGGTCTTAGAATGTATTTTGACAAATATGGTTTAGCTCCATCAGATAAATTGGGAATAAAAAATTCCATAGGCCTTGTGGGCATATAAAACTACATGGAAAAATACTATTGGTTTCACCCCATACGAATTGGTATGTGGAAAACATGTACTTCTCCCCATTGAATTTCAAATAAAGACTTTCAAAATTGCAACAGAACTAGGATTAAATCTGTCTAAATCTCAACAACAAAGAATTTTACAATTAAATGAGTTAGATGAGATATGCCAAGATGCTGACCACTCTTGTACAACAACAACAGGAAAAATGGCATGACATATTTATCAAGAAGAAGCAGTTCAAAGCTAGTGATTGGGCCTTACTTTTTGACTCAAGATTCCAAATTTTCAAAGGGAATTTCACCACTCACCAGCTCGGTCCTTATGAAGTTCACCACTCCCCCGACGCAACTAAACATGAAATATGCTTGAAAACTGTTCCTCGCATGCAACTGAACATGAACTCTGGTTGAAAACCAAGAAACTACTTGGGAGAGTTCATAATAAATAGAGTGTTCAATTTCTCGTAATTACAGGAATTTCAGAGTCTATGCAGATTTCCTATAATTTCTTCTAGAGATCGATTATTTCAATAAATTTAATCACATTTATCAATGATTAATGTCATTAACAAGTTTTATTTGTATCAGTAGCAACAATAGGATTTTCCTTGATTCAACAATAACATAATAGTCTTCATTCAGTAACCGAAAATGAGTCTTCTTATTTCCTATAATCAAAGACAAATTCCAGTAATGAAGACTTGTTCCAGAAAAGAAGACCAATTCAACAATGATTAGAACATTCAAGATGAATCGAGTTACATATTCAACATTTTCACTTACTCCAAGGTCAAAAATCTTCAAAGGCTATCTTCAAAGTTCAACAATTCATCACAACAATAAAGGTTTGGTATATGAGGTAAATGGTCTTTTAATATGTTTAGTTGTCAAAATTAAAGAAATCTCATATGGTCTTTATGCCAATTTCTATTCATTTCTGAGCCATCCTAATGTTCATTTCATAATTAAATTATTCATTAAAAATGAATAATTTCTACCTCTTCCATTTAACCTATAATTTCCTAATCCATGTGTTACCATATACCCTACACTATCCTTATAATGGTTAATCCTATATCCTTTATCCACTTACTTTGATTTTATGATTATATTTATCCACTTACTTTGATTTTATGATTATATTTATCCACTTACTTTGATTTTATGATTATATACCTTGAGCCTATATTCATATATAGGCATAATTAGCACGTCTCATGCACTGTAACCTTCACCTATAATCATTTGACTAACCCCCACATGAAATGTAATCATTAAACACCCAATAGTTATGATATGAATAGTTATGATAATCCCAAACCGCCACAAATTCAAATCTATATCACCAAAACGATAACCATAATTCCTTCATTTTCGATCGCATTCCTGTAAGAAATTGTTACCCAATATCTCATCTTAGCATATTGAAGAAATAAAGGTAGTCCCAAGCATGGTACACTATGAACCACATATAATTGTATTGCTGGAAAACTACCTTGCATGCAAAATTATCTTCCACGAAGTTGGATTGTTGCTGCTATTCGAGTGGTTTCAGGGACACAACAACTAGGTAACTAGGAAGTTTTCCGAGACCTTTAATGGAGAATCTAACCGGGTAGAAGACATCACAATTTTAGTCTCAAAAGAATCATTGGTGTTGATCAAATTATTGGAAGGAAAGGGTGAAAAGTGGTTTAAGATCCAACGACTAAAGGGAAAAGGGTGGACTTTGTTCCTGAACAAATCAAGGAAAAATCCAGATTGGACAAAAGTGGTGCTGTGAGCTTAGTTAGACGACCCATGGAAAGAATGAGCATTCTTCTTACATAAATTTTTGATTTGTGAGGGGAGTTATAGTATCATCTTTATTTACCATATTCATTTTCTTCAACATTTAAAGGATAAAAGAAAAAATATCAACATGTCATTCTTTCTTTTAAAAAGCCTCATGAATATGGAAGCCACTGTAAAAAAAACCCAAACAAAGATAAATGTCTATACCACCATGCATTGATCAAGTTAATTGTTTTATAAGAAATGAGGAAGTTGAATGAGACTTGGAAAGACTTTTTGGAAATAAATGGTTTTCAAGAAGGCATAATAGTGACTAAAAACCATGAGGCACTTATTACGATGAGATGAGGGTTCCCAATCACTCGTGGAGGTTATGCCTTCAAGCCAACAAATAAATGGAGAATTTCAAGTTACAAAACCATGTTATCAACCTCAAGCAAATTCACAAGGCGTATGGCTAGTCAACAACAGGAAATTCAAGAAGAAAAATCACCAAGACCAACAAAAAAAAGTGGACATGGATTCAATATTAAAAAACTTTCCTAGAAGGCCCAAAAAAAGAAGTTCAATGATAACCAAGAACACTGAAATTGAACAATAGACTAATTTTGAACAATTAACTTTTGATGAACAACAAACTTTTGAAGAGTTGTTAGTTTTTGAAGAGAATCAGGATGAAGAGACTTGGGTAACCTCTCCAAACACCACCATTTTTACTTTAATTGCCAAATTACAAAAGCAGAGGAAGAGAATAAGTAGACTGAAGAGAAAACTTAATGAGCTGGAATTTTTAGATAGGTCCATTAAAGTAGAGAATGAAAGACTCAAGAAACAAAGTGCCAAAGTTAGGGAAAAATACCAAGAACTCAAGAAAAAGTACAAATCTCTAAGACAAGATGCAAGGAAATGTTATAATAAGAACCTAAAGGAAATCAACCAGAACAAGAGACTGCTAGTTAAACTCATGAAACAAAAATCAAAGAGCCAAGCTCCTTCTACATCCAATTTAAACCTTCTTATTGTAGTAGTAAGGAACGCTTGAGGAAGCGAATTACACAATTTTGAACAACACTTGTCTCAAATTCGATTAAATAGGGACATGCAAAATCCTCTGTCTGGGGGAGATGTTGGTTGCTAATTTTGGTTCTCTTTACCCACTCCAATCAGGCCCATTCACCTTCACTTTTGACAAAAAAATATTATTTTTGTCTACTTTCACCAGGATAATGGCATAATGAGCATGATTTGTTGATGCTAGTGATAGCATCAAACATGTACTTCCACATTGGCATGTGTATAGCAAGTGGAAGTTGTTGAAAGTCTTATAGTCTTGAGTTTACTTTAGTTAAAAGGAATTGATTAAACTAAAATTGTATTCATTTATTTATTAATTATTTAAGGAACATGCATAGCATGCAACATGTAATCTAAATCTTAAGTGAGTGTGGGAAGTAATCTCAACTGTAGATCACTTTGGAGATTGGAAATAGATTGTAACTCATGATTATAAAAGCAAGGCTAGGGTGAAGGATGAAGACACTTGTGTTGAGGGAGTTGACATAGTTGGTGTTGATGTTTTTGGTAGCTGTGGGAGGTTTTCACCTCCAAGATACCTCCTATGAATGATACCATGAGAAGAGAAAACCCCAAACACTAGCGACAAGAGACTGTTGCAGAAATTTCTATTTTCGACACACC
>JZKD02S0022256.1:360787-387632 GCA_000966675.3 Picea glauca
TTTTTTTGTAATTTGTGTTTGGTTAATCTTCTTGAGATCCTAGCTATTTACTGTAGTTGTGAACTAGTCTAGTATTCAAAATTTCAACAGTCGAGATTTGTGTCAGATACACTCGTGAGACACTTTTGATGAGAGATGAAAGTGAGATACTTTTGACGAGAGGTCAAGGTTGAGAGAATTTGGTGAGAGACTATGGTTGAGGATAGTAAATAACTTTATCTATTGTGAGAAGTCTAGGAGCAAAGAAGGACTTTTGCTTACACTAGAGTGAGGATATCTCACAGGTTGGGTGAAGAGATTTCATCCAAATATTGATGTAGAGAGGGTTGGAACATAAAGGATCGTGATTCAATATCTTGGATAGGTGGAGAAGGACTTCCATTTATAGTTCATACATGTCAAGGAGAAGAGAGAGAAGAGGCAGTCATGAGTGGGTTTAAGGGGATAGAAGCCAGAGCGAAGCGCAATGTCGTACAAAAGTTTTTTGTATGGGTTTTCTGTACATGTACAGGGGTATCAATGGAGAAAGTTACATATGTACATGGGTTTGTTGAAGGAAATTCATGTACACCTTGGGAAACATGCTGGTACAGGGTCATGCAACAATAGAGGAATTTCCAGGTTTTTCTGCAATGTATATTTATCTTAATGGCTCATTTCCCCTGTTATGGGAGCCCCGATTTGACCTTAATAAAAACATATTGGAATTGGTTTTCACTTAGGGATTTTTCCAAGGTGATTTTACTCGAAAATATTGGTGTCTTGTGTGTGAGATTTTGGTTTCCTATTTTACGCTTCCACTACATGTTTGGTTGATTACTCAACTATTAATTTAGTAGATAAATATATTTTATTTTGAGCTAAATATTAGGTGTTGAGTAGAGGATGAATACCAACATAGTATTAGAACATACCAAGGGTTGAGTTCGAAAGTTAAATTCAACATGATTAAGATAATAAGTTGTTTTTAAAGGAAAACTCTTGATTTTGGCTAGTAAACATTATTAAAAGTCATTTATTCAATGAATTAGATATTACAAAAATTAATTCCTGTAATGCATCCAAGGTTTGCATAATTGTGCTCCATCAAATCCAGATGTGCCACTTGGAGTCTATTCATGGATGTCATGATATGGTGAAACTCCTACTTTTCCACCCTCAAGAAGATCACTACATCGTGGTCAATACTTGGTCAACTCAACAACCAAAATAGGAAATATGCAGGCCATAGTTGGAAAACCCACAATTTTGTTCCTAGGATCTAGGGTTCGAGTTTGGAGGAGGTTGGACCATTTTACCACTAAGGAAATCAAGGGGAAAACTAAGGAAATTGGGGATCTCCTATCCCTTGTGCTAAACTTGAGATATTTACTGTAACTACTGTAATTATCTAGGAACATAGCATTATTCTCAACAATGCTCTATTTTTCTTTTGTAATATCTATAAAACCAAAGATAGAAGATGTAAGAATTTAGTTATGATATTGAATTTACTCTTGAGAAAAATATTTTGTAATATGTAACTTTTACCCAACTGGAATACAAAGAATCTTATGTTTCATTCAAGGTGTTAGTAATTATTTAGTGTTCTAAGTACATTTGGCAGCATATCCCAGGAGGACCCCTGGTATGTGTTGTGTCTTTAATTTAGTATTTTTCCTCTAGAATTGGCTTTTTCTGTAATTTCTTTTATTCCTTGTTATCATAGATAATTTCCTATAATTTATTGGTAAACATACAACAAATTTTGATAGTTAATGAATTTCAATTTAAATCACTTCTCATAGGAAATGTTCCTTACAATTGTGGTCTTATCAATTGTTCAGAGTATTTTTATCGAAGACACTCAATTATAGTAATTGAATAAACTTCATAATCTGTGTTTCCACAATTATAATTGAATTAAAACCATATTTGGAATTCTTGGAGTAAGTCTACAAGGGTCTGCATTTTTTTCTACAAGCATTTCTTTACTAATTTTGGATTGAGTAATTTAGTTTGAGATCAACTTGTTAATTCACAATCTAAGGTGCCTCATTTGATTTCAAGCCTATACGACTTACCGAAGTATACCTACATAAAATCACATAGTGCCTAAATCTGTAATTTGCATTTCTACTAATTGAAAGTCAGTTTAAGTCATTAGTCTCGAGAATAACCTTTAGTGTGAGTTAGCTCTGAAATTCCTTGCTTAGTTTGCACTAGATTTACCTTTTCATAGGATTCTTACGTGACTACAAGACTAGTTATGCACACACAATGCCTGGACCTCATAATTTTACTTACCTTGGATTGGTAAAATAAATGCTTCATAATTTAGATAGCTAAATAACCTGATAGTTGGGGATGTGCTAAAAATTACATACATGACCATGACTTTTTATTAAGAAAAAGGGAAAAAAATATTATATTACATGCATCAACCTAGAGATAGATTTGGATTTTTTTTATTAAGAACTCACATTGTTGAAATTGGTACACTTGAACAAGGATAGTAGCAAGAAGTTTGCGAGACAAGCATCCAACAAATCATTGAAGAATTTGGGGAGTTATCCCAAGGGGGATTGTTAATTTTTACAAATTTATTAGAAGAAGGAGAAGAATCCCCAACTCACCACACCATGGTTGAAGATGGAGAGAAACAATATGAAATATTTGAGTTCCCCATTCTGGAAACCAATGGAGAAACAAAAATGAAGAATATCAATCCTCACGTTCTTCTTCACTTTCATGCCTTATTTCAGAATACCCTAACACTTTCCTTTTTGAGTTTGAAGTTGTTTGCAATAACTATGATTATGCATCTAATTCTCATAAGATCAATTGTTTTCCCTCTACATTGAAGGAATCATCCTTGAGGTGGTTCATGAGTTTAGAAGGAAACACCATCAAAAGTTGGGAGAAAATGAAGCAAACCTTCATTGAAAAGTATAGGTACTATTGCAAGGCTAGGGACATTAGAGATGAAATCTTCAGAATGATCCAAGGAGAAAATGAATCTCTGGAAGACTATGAGGAAAGATTTAAACTCAGTTACAAAAGAGATCAACGTTGCACATTGGATGATAACTCCCTCAATATTGTCTTGTTCAGAGGGGTGGGAGAGGAATTCATGGAGTCTTTGTATCTCCTTGAAAACGGGGACATATTCCAAATGGAGCATGGAGACATCCAATAAGTATTAAAAAATTACTCTAGATCTACAAGAAAGAAGAGTATGAATGGAAAAAATGTTTCATCACAATCATCTAACTCTGCAACTCTTACTAAAATTGAATTAGGAGGCTTATCAGAGGATATGCAAATTGACATTTTACACTCATTGTCCATGTATATGGATACATTGTAGAGGAAGAAAGAAAAAGTAGAAAGATCTCTAGCTATGTTTTTTCCTAAATGCACAAAAAAACATGCTAGAAATGAATGTACACTTAACACTATATACATTTTTTCAATTTGTGAAGAGAAACATACCACTAACAAATGTCCTTCCTTTATAGGTATCAAGGATTCTTGTCAGGGGTTTGAGTATAATGTGGAGCCACTATGCTTCATCAATAAACAAGGCAATGAGTATCTTGTCCATTCCAATCAAGCATGCATTATTCTCATCCTCAATACTTTGTTGGGTATAAAACACATATGAATACTCATCCTTGCTACCCTCCTAATTAACCTAGTTGGCCAATCCAAAACCATTGGTAATATCAAAACTAACATCAACCATTCAACCACTCCTTCAACCATTCCCATCTCGACCTCCAATGAAAAAATACTAGTGGGATAACCCTCCATAGGAATGGATACCTCCCAACCAATAGAAAAAATCATTGCTCCCACTTCCACCATAACAAACCAATGCTTCAATAAGAAATAATCAACAAGTGCCAAAGAAACCCAAATTGTCTTCCCAACCAACTACCAATCCAAATAATAGGTAGGTTCAATCGGTGCACAACAATGCTATGACTTACAAAACCTACTTTATGAATATTCAAGAGATCAATCTAAGATCAAGGAAGGTACTAACAACCCATCCTCTCATTACAAAGCCTATAAGGGATACAATATATGGGAAGGGGGAATATCCTCCATAAGAAAAACCTATCCCTGAACCAATCCCACATTATCCTAAAAGGATAAACACTAATAAGGCTTACACCTCCTTAGAAAATGACCTCTTAGGAGAACTCAAAAACTTATATGTCAAGATCCCTCTCCTCTAGGCTATCAATAATGTCCCTATCTACAAAAAAATTCATTAAACAAGAATGCATTAATAAGTTAGGAAAAAATAATAAGGACTCTCCTACAATCAATCTAATAGGCCAACTAACATATCTTATGATAGGAAAGATACTTGTCCGTAAATACTTAGATCCAAGAATCACTGTAGTAGATGTCTACATCAATAATAATCTCATTCATAATATATTGATAGAACTAGGGGGTTCCATGCATGTTATGACAAATGACACTATGCTTAGGCTATACCTTCAAAAACTATTGAGACACACACCTACCATACTCCAGCTAGCAGATAGATCAACTAGAAATCCTGAAGGAGTTTTCAATGATTTAATAATGTCTATTGATTCATGGGAGTATTCCATAGACTTTATAGTGATACAAATAAAATCTAAGTTTAATGGGTACCCCCTCATTTTATGAAGACACTTTCTAGCTACAATAGATGCATATATCACTTCTAGGGTGGGAAATATGACCATCAAAAAACAAACTTGTCTTCTCCCTCACTACCTAGCCACTTATTGAAATATAGATACCTATGTGGGTAGGAAAAGAAGAAGGGGAGGACACATTTTATATATTATTCCATCCTCTTCTTACCATTAAAACAACCTTGGTCGTGAAAAACATAGATGAAGACACTTTTATCTCAAACTACATGCAAAATATGTACCCTACTTTTGTAAAAATTGAAGACTATAATGGCCAAGGAAAATAAGGACAACTTGGAATTTATGTTGATTTAAAATATGTTTCCTAGAAATATTTACTCATTGCTGATATTGACCAAACAATAGTCAAAATAATGGAAAATTTCCCCTCTAAAACTCTGAAAAATTTGCACTAACTTGACTATTGTCCAAGAGCAACAATTGCTAACAATCCACAAAATGTCACACACCTACATTTTCCTGGGATTATAAAGACATGAAAGGAATTCATCAAGACAAATGTACACACCACATATACATCAAGGATGAATTTACACCCATTAGGAAACCTCAAATGAGAATGAACCCTGCCTTGAAAGACACAATTAAGGGAGAATTACAAAAACTTTTAGATGCAGGATTCATTTACCCAATATATGATAGTGAATAGGTTTCACCCTCGATTATAATTCCTAATAAGAATGGAAAATGGATGATGTGTGTATATTACAGAGAGCTCAATAAACCACAAGGAAATACCACTTCCCCTTACCTTTGATTGATCAAGAACTGAATGTCTTAGTGGTTAAAAAGTACTTCTCATTTTTGTATGGGTTTAGTGGGTATGACCAAATACATATATTCCCTAAGGATCAAGATAAAACTCCATTTACTTTCCCTTGGGGCACATTTTCCTGCAAGGTCCTTCCCTTTAGCCTTTGCAATGCTCTTTCAAATTTCCAAAGAGTTGTACTCAACATTTTCTTAGATCTAGTCCATGATACTGTAGAGATCTACATGGATGATTTCACACCTTATGGAAACTCATTCCAAGAGGCCTAGATCAATATTGAAAAAGTGATAAAAAGGTGTGAGGAAATGGACCTGTCACTAAGCCATGAAGAATTCAACATGCTCATGAGTGAAGGGATTTTCCTAGGTCACCATATCTCCTTCAAAGGGATTAAAGTTGACCAAGCTAAGGTGAACATAATTAAGAACCTACTTAGACCCAAAAAACAAAAAGATGCAAGAATTTTTCTTGTCCATGCAAGGTACTACATGAGGTTTATCAAATACGTTAGCTAACTAGCCTCCCCCTTATTCACATGACTGTGCAAGGACATTGACTTCTTTTGGAAAGAAGTGTGTCAAACACACTTTGAAAATATTAAGTAAAATATTGTCAAAACCCCTGTATTGTAAGGTCCCAAGTGGAATATTCCATTCCACATTCGTACAAATGCATTTGAAAAATAATTAGGGATATTTCTAGGCCAGAAAAAAGACCAAATTCCCTTTAAAATTTACTTTATCGACAAAAAACATATCTAGATCATAAATGAATTATACTGTCACTGAAAAAGAATTTCTTGCAGTTGTATATGACATTAACAAATTCAGACACTATATAATTGAATACCCAATTCTTATGCATATCAACCATCCTACCATCAAGTATTTAATGAAAACAACTAATATTAATGGATTTATAATTAGATGGATTTTATTTCTGCAAGAATTTTATTTGACAATCATTGACAAGCGAGGTAAATAGAATATTTACATATTTTCTATCAAGAATAACAAATACAATAGATAATGAGGTTGTAGATGACAATTTTCCTTATGATCATCTCTTTGTCATCTCCATATAAACTCCTTGGTTTGTTGACATATCCAAATACTTATCTACATGGAGGTTTCCTCAACACTTATCTTATAGAAAACGTTGCAGGATCTTCAAGAAAAGTGCCACCTATACTTGGATCAAGGGATATTTGTTCAAACTTGTACCAAACCATATTTTTAGAAGATGTATCAAGCATGTTGAAGTACATGACGTCCACCATCCATGACATGATGAGCCTTGTGGAGGCCATTATGCTACAAAGATAAAAACTTACAAGATCATGCAAATGTGATAATATTGGCCTACTTTGCATAATGATGCACAACAATATGTTTCTCATTGTGATGAGTTCCAAAGGATGGGAAAAACTACCAAGAGGGATGTGATTCCATTGCAACCCCATGTTGCATTGGAACCATTTGACAAATGGGGTTTGGCCTTTGTAGGGACCATTGATTCTCCTTCAAACCAAACACATCAAATCTAAGTGTGCATTGATTACTTGACAAAATGGGAAGAGGTAAAAGATATGAGGAATGTAAGTGGAGAAAATGTAGCACAATTCCTACATGGAAACATATTTTCTAGGCTTGGAATCATAAGAGATATAGTGATAGATTAGGGTCCCCAATTCACCTTAAATATCATGCAGTTGAACAAGACACACCATAATAAATATGAAACCTACCACCCTCAAGCAAATGGACAAACAAAAGTGACCAATAGATAATTAGAAAACATTCTCACCAAGATAGTCAACTTGCATAAGAAAGATTGGGAACCTATGTTGGTTGAAGCTATATGGGACTTGGGTATATAATACAACTTGGAATACCACCACAAGGTTCACCCCCTATGAGTTGGTATACGATAAGAAGGCAATGTTCCACATTGAATTTGAGATAGCCACACCAAGAACTGCATCCATATTAAATTTGGACCTTTCATTATCTCAACAATAAATATTACAACAACTGAATGCTTTAGATGCGTATACAAAGTTGTTGTTATTGATGTCAACCCTTGAAGAAAACCCAATAGCACAAAGGTTTGGGTAATGGACCCAAGTTTGTTTGATGTAAATATGACTCATTATTGTCTTGTCATGGTTGATAAGAAGTACAAATGGATGAACTCCAAAGTGGTCCCCTTNCCCCAAAAGTCAAAGTGTTTGCAAAATAAATTATTTAAATAATTAAGTTAATGGAGAACTCCCTAAAATAAGGAAAGTGGGATGCTAAATGAAAGTATAAATAAGAGGCAAGGCTCTCTCATTTAAACACACTTGAACACATTGAGTATCTTTTGTTGTGTAAGGCTTATTGAAAGTACTCATTGATACATCTGAAGTTGCAAAAGTCTGAGGTAGTACAAAGGGTTGACGATGAAAGTTTCATAATTACAACGAATACTAAAAAATCCTAGTTTCTGAGGGATACGTAGTGTTGAGGAAAAGATATGAAATGATCTTACTCAAACATTTTCAGCCTTTACTTGGCTAAAGAAAAGTAGACGAGAATATCACCCTATGTTTATAGATAAAAAAAAATAACATCCTAACTCACAAGTATAAATTACGAGTGCTTAGGCTAGTCTTTTATAACCAAAAAGCTTGCTGGAAATTCACTTTTTATGTAATTTTCTGAATATTACAATTGCTTAAATAAGTGTAAGAATATAAGTAAAGACGCCAAGATGATAATCAAGACAGATGAGACATAAATCAATCCTTTATTTCATTCCAATTCACCAAAGAGTCATTTTCTTTACAAAATCTCATACATAAATCTTGGACCAAAGTCAAACTTATACATCCCCGATGGAACATACAAAAGGACCTCTGACAGAAAACCAAAACTAAAATCTAAAAGATAGATCATCTTGCCACAGATTGCTGCCCACTTGAATTTGCATAATAGCCTTTATCAATCATTAAAATTAATTCACAAACAAACAAGTCTACACAGACTATCAAAGATAGATCAAAACCTCTGAAAAACAAGTGTCTGAATGATTTGATTTAGCCCTGAATATTTCCGTCTACAATAAGACCCTACTATCACAAAAGAGAATTAGGCTTTGATGAATATATGAATGAATGAAAACTGAACTATCTCAACATAACTCAAGGAACAAACCTTAGCATGCTTCTGCTTCTATCCTTCTATGTTCCTCCCTTTCCTCTCGCTTTTAACAAATTAGAATTGGTTGAAGTAGTTGAACCAACTCATTAGTTAAGTTAATTAAAAGACTCAACTAAGTTTAGTTAGGGGGAAAAGTAATAATCATAATAAGGGTCATAAATAAATAATAACTAGTAGGTGGGACCCCTTGTGACTCCCTTTAGTTCATAACAATCATAACAACCATTAGTTAAGAAAAACACACCTCTTTGTGTCTCCCATCAACATATTTACTTTTGGAAATTTTAGCTCATGAAATTTGAAATTATTTCAAAAATAATACTCATATATCCAAAATAAAACATGTTTTCCAAAGATCCATGAAGTCAACTGTCATAAAACAATAGATAACATACAACAAAAAAGCCATATTTACTAGTCTGTGATGCAACCCTTCCTTGGTTGTTGTTGTCACCTCTTGATTTTCCTGAATTTGCCTTTGGCTATGCAGAGCCTTTAGTCCTAATATCGCTGATCACGTTGGAACAATCATCCCTCAAATGCATCCGGGAAGACACGGATTTGTCAGAGCCATTGGAGGGTGAGGAAGGGGAAACAATGGCTTTTCCTTTATCAAGTGCATGATGAGCCTCAGTTTTCAATCTCTTGCTAGCATGGGAGGATTTCACTAGTGAGTGGTTAGGGGAATCTTGGACAATGGGGTTCAAAGGTGTAGGAGTAGGAAAAGACAAGTTGGGCCAGACACGATGTTGGGAGGCTGCCGGGTGGACGATCTCCTACCATCCATCATTTTCAGGGACCTCAGGTTGTAAGGAGACATGAGGAGGTACATGGATACCGGGGCTTGCAGGGCTTGTAAAGGAGGCCTTTCAGGCCTAGGTTGGACTATTCCTTTCCCAATCCAATTAAATAATCCAACGTTAAACAATTGGCCAAGATCTTCTGAATCAACGTCAAAATGTATGGAGAACCTGGGCCTTGGTTCCAATTACCTCTACCTCAGCTTCCTCGACCAAGGTTGGACTATTCCTTTCCCAATCCAATTAAATAATCCAACATTAAAGAATTGGCCAAGCTCTTCTGAATCAATGTCAAAATGTATGGAGAACATGGGCCTTCTTGGGCCTTGGTTCCAATTACCTCTACCTCTGCTTCCTCGACCATGACTACTTCGACTGAAAAATATCATCCTGCATGAGTGATCAATTAGAAAATAGTCTTTTGAATAACCATACATGACAACTCTTAAAAATATGAAATAGATTTGGCTCAATAATGTATCATATTCATGCAATCCAATCCATACAAATTGTTTTATTGTTAATCAATGAGAAGGGGGGTGAAAAAGGCTTCTGGGATATGTGAGGGGGTTGTATTGAGCGAAAATATGATATAATGGGGGGAAAAAAACATGGTCACTACTCAATGATAAGAACAATCAACTAAAAATCAAACCAATAAAACATCACTGTAATCCACACAAGTCACTATCAATTTCAATTGCCCTAAAACCAAAATTATCTTTACTGTAATTAATATCAGAACAATGAGTGGAAAAATGAAATGGGAAGATGAGGGGATTTGTAATTAGCTGAAAATAAAAATCATGGAAGGGAAAAAAACGATTACTGTTCATGAAATTAATTAAGTGATCCATAAAACATTCTGCGAAAAAGGTGCATCAACCATCATTCATTTTGACCAAATAAAAATTTATGTGCATTTAACTAGTTCTTTGTTCATAATCAAATACCCCACACAATGTCACCAAAATATAGTATGTATTCCACACAATTGTAAGGGGTTCTGTTCCTTTCATTTACTTTTTCTTGCATTTCATAACAATTTTCGAACAATACCCATTTCCAATTTGTAACCATTCAAAATCAACCACTGCCTATAATCAACAAATATACGCCAATTCATATTTCCAAAAATAACAATGAAGTCACCGTATCATTTCCATCGGGTCTATCATTTGAATGCAATGACCTTCGTTAAATAAATAAGGATAGACACCCAAAATCAAGATCAATTTCCAAAACCCAAATTGACAATTAAACAGACAATAACCACCACCCAACACAAGATATGCGCTGAATAATTCAATCATGCAAGTGTAAATCCATCACTATGCAAGCCCAATCTAATGTGACTGAAAAAAACTAGGCCACCTAGCCGACTGACGAGGGATCAACAACAAGCCTTTATCAACAAATGATCGGGTTGCAACCAATCGTATTCAAAACTCTGTGGGTAAGCCTGAGTGTGAGCACCCAAGACATCTATGTTATACCCAGTGCACAACCAACAAACACCATGATGCAACATTTCCACTTAACACAACAAATACACACTCACGGTAATAACTCCACATATTGGCTGAGCCATCGATTTAATATAAGATTGTTTCGATTTGGTCAAACCATGATCGACTATACTGTGCACACTCAGGCCTATACAACCAACAAGCAAAAGGATGCAGTGGATATACTTTCTATAGTTATCCAGTTCAATAATCATTCGGCCCCAAGAAAACCAAAGTTACCATGCTCAATATTTCATTTTGCAAAAAACCACACACACAATCGTGACATGCGTGAGCAACGCCAATCATTTGTAACCAATGCCAGCTATCATCCGAATAATTATTAGTGAAAATATTAGTGACTGTATATCAACCAAACAATTTTCCATTGTTGTAGAAAATGAATCAACCGAATAAGATGTGGTAGCTATGCATACCCACACATCCAATCGAATTGGGCCAGAGGCCCTTTCCATTAACAATACTAAGATATTAACTTAAGGAGGGTGATTGTATCTTTTGAAAGTGCAATTGGAAATGAAGGGTTTATCCTTATTATCACAGAAGCAATAGCCAAATGCCAAACCAACATGACTGCTATACGACCGGCTGGGCGAGTCTATATCCAAGGAAAACGAAAATTCATTCAATCCACAATAACTCGTAACAACTTGACAGACATGATAGTCTCCTCTATAAAACTCCAGAATAGAGGGTTAAGGGTTTTCCCAGTAGCCATCACCAGGGGAAAAGAGCCAAATCCTCGTAATGGTGGAGCCTTTGAGGCCAAGGGTGTGCTCACAGAGAGAGACATGACTCATTTGCGGACATGCAACAATCCATGGCAGGGGGCCAAAACAAAAGGTGAGGATAGGGCATAGTTAAGAATAGAACACTCACTTCGTGACTTTTACTGGTGGAAAATGCCGAAGTAAACACACATAGTGATGCAGAAAACCTTCGACCATTAAACCCATGAAAGCCAGAGACTGGATTTAGTGACAATGCGTAAGGATAGCTATCCACCCAAGATTTAAACAAAAACCTTCCAACTAAAACAAAAATGGTAACAAAGAGATATCACCCAGGAAGACCAATAACCTCTACGAAATCAAAATTATTACAGGAAGAACCATCCACTCTTCATTCAAGAACCAAAAATTCACACAGTTGCAACACTTAGGAAAACACAAACCCATACACCTGAGGCAGTAATCATTTCATAACCAGAGAAGAGTCACAAATGGCCAAAAAAATACATACCTGTAATCAAATTCCTTAAAACGAGAGTTGACCGAGCAGTTCCTTCCTTGCTAGAAATTCGTAGCATAACCAAAGCAACAATATCGAACAATAGCCCAACTAGGGTGGTGGCCAACATGAATCTTAAAGGTGACGTGTAGTAAATGCACGTCGCCTCCACCCATATCTCATTAACTCAACAATATATGCCAACAAATTCTCCATTAACACGATTAATCCAACATGTATCGAAACCATTGCCACACTAAAAGCCAATAACGTGATCACCATATCCCATTTCACATCATATAACTTTAAAAAAATCACATAACCATCCACACCCATTACTTTGTCAAATGAGCCACCAACATCCCATTATCCACGATACCATATGTATATCGACCACATAACTCAATTAAATCGTATGTCCATTAAAATGCTAGCTATCATTTACCATAACCATTAAGTCTTTCAAGCATATAGTCTAGTATATAGGACAATTATTAATCCCTTCACCCTTTCAACTGTTGCATTGCTCCCTATTTCCTTCCACTTGTTTGTATGTGGTGTAATAAAATCACAGATTTAGTATTTTTGTCTTTCTCAAAATTGCCCTTCATGGAATTTCACTAACATGTTTGTTGTGTAGGTGCGATAAGAACACTTAGAAATAACATTAATGAATATCATAGGCCGTGGTAACATGAAGAATCAAAATTTCAAAAGCTCAACTCATACCAACAACAACAATATCTCATCAACCAACTTAAACCGTGTCACACATCATCACAACACAAAAAATGAGCAGATCTAATCTTCAATAGTTCAAGGGGGTTCCACCTACTAGTATTATTTAGTTTTTATAATAATAGGATTTAGAAACACTTTGCGGATGAAACTACGTTGACAATTTTAATCGTCAACAAGCTGGCGACTCCACAAGAAAATTTGTTTCCAACAGATTTAGAACTCAAAACTCATGGTTTTAGAGACCAAGAATAGTGATATTAGAAGACATAACCAGAATAATTATGCAACAGGGGAAAGTGAGCAGATTTAATGTAAAGATGACCGGGAATTTGGGAATAATTGATCAAAAGTGTTAAGTATGAGGGGTTTTACCAATGTATGCATAATTGTTCAACTGGAATATTCTCTTAGCTTGCAAGGAGGAAAACTTATAGACTTTCTCTTAAGATCTCAATGGATGAAGAAATGGCAAGAAGAAGCGAGAAGTAACCAATTCCTTGTAAGACATTAGTGGAAATATGTAACAATTTCAAGGGCACTTCAGAGGAGACATCATAACAGCTGTGCAAGCTTGATTGTTATCAACTAACAATGATTTGCAGGAGTGTCACTGTGGCAGAATTGATCCAACATTCTATCTTGACCAAACACTAAAAGATGATAAAGACAAAAATCACAACATAAGTGATAATGCATAAATTAAAACAATAGCAGTAAAAGACTCAATTTGAAAAACAACAAGGAAATAAAACTTAACTTAGAAGGAAGAAATCAAGGTACTGTAAGCGTAGAAAAGAAGAAAACAAATTGAAAGCATATCTAGGTTACTAGTATACAACAAAATCCAGACAACATTAGAACTTTTCATGTTGGTTCCTCGCAATATTTCAAGTGAGGGCTGTTAGTGTTGTAGGGAAACAATTTCTCCTATAAATATTTGGAGATATAAGAATTAGTATCCAAGACAAAATCAATTTGGAAAGGACTGATCGCCTGAAAATATGATGTAATCATCATTCCCTTGACATGCAAAATTGGCTCATCAAGATAGAGATGGAGACTGACCAATTCATCGAGAGTCATGTGCATAGTTTTTTTAAAAGCATTACCTGTATCAAGTAAGCTAAAAAGATGGCATTTGTAAGGCATGGTATTGCAATTAGTAATGAAAGTGGTTTTGTGAAAATTTTCCCCTTTTACTTTGATTCTCCTGTAACCAAACAAACTGTCAAGTAAGGGTCTTAACTGTGACTCTACAACCTGTTGCAAGAACATTTCAATATTGAGAGGGGGAAAGGGATTTATCATAATCACTTGCCTGAAATTTCGAAGACTAATACAAGTTATGATATTATCAGTGGTCCCCAAGGCCGATTTCCGAATTGAGACCCATTAAAGGTGGGCTGAAAAAAACATTCCATCCCTTAAGAAATCTCTAAAATCCCTTTGAAAGGGTGCTTCCGGTGCAGAGTTAACAAATTCTTGTTTTTGCCTAGCTAGTTTCATAATATGCTGAACAAGACCAGGATCAAGACCACGAAGATCCTCATAATAGCAAGCAAAAACCTTTTGAGATTCACCAAGTAGTCCGGTGGACCTCATCTCTTCTTTACCGGAACACTGGACATTTATTTTAACATTGGTTGAAGGTTCAATTGTCCTAATGTTTAGGAGGATGGTTTCAATCACCTTCTTTCGTAACTCCTCTTCTTTTTGTTTTTCTTTATTGCCTACAACACTCAAGGAAAATGAACTCTCAAGAGGAGTCAAGCCCCCAAGAATATTATTATTTTCCACAGATATAATCTCCTTGAGATTAAGAGGTTCATTTCGAATGAAAACACAAATTCTCTCATCGTTAGGGATGGCCTTCTAGAATCCTTCATTTTCAGAAATGTATGGACAATGTAGAGATTGGAAAGCACAATCAGGCTAATGAGGCAAGAGTTGCTGAGTAGGAGAGGCTGCAAATACAACTAACTGATCAACTATTGAATTCAAATCCTTATTAACATGAGTGATGTTGAAATATAGAAGGTTCAAGACAAGTTCCCAAACAATTTGGGAGTATTGTTCCATCAACTTGTAGCTAGGAGAGCATGTCTTATGTATCAGGTTCATAGAATTTCTGAAAACTGAAAGGTGACCACAACCAAAATTAAGGGTGTTCTAAATGCCTAACAACAAAGCTTCGAATTTAGCGACATTGTTTGAGAAAGCAAACTCCAACCTGTATGACAGATTATGATTTTTTCCTGCAGGGGAAACCAATATAATACCAACCCCGTTACCTTCGTTAGAGTGTGAACCATCAAAGTGCATATGCCACAATTCATCATCCGAATCAATTCCTTCCAGAGGAATATTATCCTCTTCAGCAAAGATGAAATACACTCCTACGTCTTCTTCGATATAGTTTATGCTAGATTTCAGAACACTCTCTATATAGGGTGAAATGCTTCCTTCTCTAAGGACTATAATATTCTTACCATTCCGAGGAATAGATAAGTGTGTCCCATCGAGTGAGAGGTATCCACCTGTTATGGCTTTTCAATCTCTCCCCAAGATAATTGAATAATTTCTCACAGGCATATCAATCACCTGAATGCCGAGGGTTGTCCTTATCTCAGGATGAGCGCATAAAACCAAGGTTACATATTTAATCTCACCTATATTTGTTTGTTGTAGACTATTATAGGAGAGCATGGTTCTGGAATTTTCGTTTTTACATGACAAGCCTATCTCTTCCATAATAATCTTCAACATGACACTTGGGCCTGAAACACCATCAATGAGGCAAGAATGGGCAATCTTATCCATGATCTTTATAGAAGTGTAAACGAGGTTTTTTTTTACAGGGTATATAAATTTATGTACACCTACTTTATTTACAAAAGAATTCTCTTCGTCTACCTCTTCGGAAAGATTGGCTACAACAAAATATTTTCCTTCCATGAATTGTTTCAGATGCATATGTTTTTCAGGGATGACAACCATGTCTAGGAGGGTTTCATTTGCTTTGATGTTGGCCAATTGATTCAAGATATTTCATTTAGAAGAGGGAGGAGGGGGAGTGTCTCTTTGACTCTCAAGAATTTTAGGAACTTGGGGCGCAACAATGGTCGACGATGAGATCGGGTTAGAAGAACTACGTGGAGGATCAAATTTACCCTTGGGATCATATGCTTTGTTCCTAGTTGTTGCACCTCTTTTGTCACCTAAATGAGAAAAATAAGGGTGATTACAAGCCCAGTTGGGTCAGCTAGGCAAGACAACAGTAGAGGAAAGAGTTAGAAATATAAAGCATGAAAGATAAACAAAGAATTAAACTAAGAACGATAAAAGGAACTAAATTATAGTGCATAAGGACATTAGAACAAAAAATAAACAAGACTCATGCCACCAATGGGAAGGATTGTATTAGTGAAAATAAAACACCAAAGAGAAAGTGAGACTTTTGGTCTCCTCTTCCTCCAAGGGAGGGCTCTTGGACCCCCAAATATTGAGCTCTTCTTACAAGTGAGGAATTAAACTGAAATGGTGAAGAGAATCCAAAGCACATCCAATCTAGAGGTGATATGAATGGCTAATTGAAATGGTGATAGCATTCTCTTGATGAGGAAAGAGGATCCTCCAAGAGAATATCAACAACATAACAATACAAATGAATTCCTTGAAAATGTAGTGCACCCATGGCCTCTTTTTATAGCATAACTTTGAGGCATTATTCAACCAGCTTTTAGTGTGAACAAGGGGCCTTTCAGAGCACCCTTAGGTCTTTGACCAGCCCCCTAGTCAGATTAAGCCGAGATTTGGGTGTCAAATTAACTTGGAAGCTGAACCAAAAGTGGGTGGAGAGCCGAACAAAATCATAAATGTGCCATTCTAAGGTGTGCGCGGATTTTAGCGTCCATAGTCGCGCATCGGGCGCATGCGCGCTTTTCTGGAATTTGCGACTGGCGCACGTGCATGCGCTTTCTATATATCTTTAGCGAATGCTAATTTTATAACTGGTTGTATAGTTTGGACCTTTTGGAAATTCATTCTTCGTCATTTTTGGTCCATGGGTGAACTAATAGCTGTTTGAAGATGCTGGATTCCTATAACCATTTGTGGACGAAATTTCAGTGATAACAGATGCCCCTTGATGGATGAGGTTAGGAGCATACGTAGAGCCAAATTTGATCAATGTTTCTTCTACTGAGAGTGTCTTTGTAAGAAAGAGCGATAATGAGAGTATCAAGAGCGACCTATTGGAGGGAGAGGGGAACTTGTAGGACCCAACCTTTCATAAAGTGTAAAAATAAATGGTGTACAAACGAGGCAGGCATGTCCCATGTTTGTGTTATGTAACTCAAAAATGTGTAATACAGTAACTGAAGCTGTGTGTTGGTGTAGATGGCCGCAACACCCTCAGGGGCGTGTTGATAATAGCAGAGGAAAATTCTGATGGTGAATAAATTCTGAAAAGAGGCGATGACACTTAGAGGAAGTATCGAGGATTCGCAGGCATCGATGGCCTAACAATGTTCAGAGGTCGTCGAAAAATATAAAAACAACTGCACTAGTCGCAAAGTAAGACCCACCGCAACATGAGAAAGTTTTTAAGTTGAATGTGGTGGGGGTCAACAACAGTAGAGGGAAATGATGGTTCTCTCTGTGCCATCCGAGACTCCTCATTGTAAAGGTAATGAGAGTCAAGATACTGTCACCTTGCTGGAAACTGTGCTGATGTTGACAGAAAGGGAGACACAACTTCGAGAAGCAGAGGGATTCATGAAATCCACTTGGACAAAATCAGGAACTGATGAGTAACATGGATGAAACCTAGGAGTAGTGAGACTCAATATTTCCTTTAGTTTGGGAGCGATGTAAAGTGGAAGCAACCGTGAAACTGAATCTAGTGTCAAGGAGACATCTAGATGAGGGTAAATTGTGCTAGAGGCATGACAAAATGGATAAACACAGAGATCAAAGGGTGTATGGGCTATAGGATACTCGAGGTTTATGGATAATTTAATTGATGCCAAGAAGTAAAAAATGATCCAACCAAGGGAAAAAAGGGTTCCTTTTCCAGGAAAAGGAAGGTTGCTAGAGGCGACACCAGAAAGCTATGAAAATACATAAAAAGGGTTTGTACAATTACCAAAAGAATAAAAAATAAATTGGGATAACTGTGCAGATACAGAAATGGGTGCCCCAGTGTAAGATGGCTTGGCTTGATGATGGCGCAAGTTGCTTTTGAAAAGAAGTGGAGGGTTAGGGCCCCATAGGCGGGTTTCTGTATTGGGGAAATGTATGGAGGACAATCTGCAGATGAGAAAACTAGCGGTGGATGAAATGGATGGTTAATGATACTGCGAGGGTGAAGTCAAAATAGAACCATGATAAAGTAACCGGGGAGTCCATTTGGGTAGGTTAGCAAAATGAGGAGAAGGAGTATGTGGCTGGTTCTCGACATTATGTAAGACTATTGGGACTCCCATCGCTAAAGGGTGAAAACAACATGAGTGTCAAAATGCCCAGGGGAACTATGAATGGGACAACTCATGTGTGGGAAAATTATACCGGGTGATAGTACCGTAATGTAGTGGAGGTGGAAGTACTATAGAGCCAGATATAGGGATCCTAGAGGCAAATATCAGAGGGTGTGACTGGGAGATGCATTTTGATATTCAGAGGGAATGACTACATGCTAGTGTCGATAATATACCTGAAAGGATACTGCTGAGGTGTAATGATAAGGTACCTGCACACATGAAAACCGAATACCCGACGTGAACAATATCTGAAGAGAAAGATCATATAACAGTTATTCAATAAGGCAAGCATGCATACCTGAGAGGAATATGAGAAAAATTCCCTCGGGGGCTGAGGATGGAAAGTGGCCCAGGGAATGGAATGGTGTCGGTGACAGGGTTCTGACCCCATGGCTGGAGATAGATAAAAAAACATACACTCAAAGCTCCCATAATTGAGTCTGGAAGTTTGGAAAAATGGACTATATATAGCTGTAGGGCCCACAATGCCACCTCATTTGTACCTACTGTCGTAGTGAGTGGACGGGCGATTGGAGAGGATATTTGGAGATTCTGGGTGATCGAGGTAGTCGTTCCAAGATCCACGAGTGTCAGGTTAGTCTTCGTATCCTCCTGCATAGGACTTAGGGTTTTGTTTTTTGGGCAGGGCTGTACGTGGGTCGTACAAGGGTTTTTAGTGAGTGTGGGCCCCTCAATGCATGGATGATCAAAGGATCCCCGCGCATGTGTGCACGGCTATATCTTTGACAACCGCGCATGGGGATGCTCAAGTGAGGCAAACAAGTGCGCATGGGATGCGCGCCTGTACGAATCACAACTGCGCATGCGTGCACGACTGGGGTCCTCACAGTCATGCCCAAAGGCGCGTCTGTTTATGAGACAGGGGCGCATGCATGCACCCCTGTATCATCAACAAGCACACATGTGTGCGCAACTGTGGGATGGATAGGTGCACATATGTGTGCGCCTGTGGGGAAAACAACTGCGCCCTTGAGGCAAAGCTGAAAAAGTATAAAAACTTGACTTTTTTGGATTGTTTAGATGTTTTTAATGGGTTGTGATGGTTGATCAAGTTTTGTACATGTGGATGCAGGTGACCATTGTGACGATGTCGGTGCATTGGAGAGAGAGGGAATGGTCACATCTACGGGAGGCAGTGACCAATGAGGAGCCAAAAGTTTGTGATACTTTGGCAGCTTGTGGGTTGCTGAAGTTCTTTGAGTGCCCCCTGATACGGGCCTAGGAGTACCTCTTGCAGGTATTGATTNATCAACAACATAACAATACAAATGAATTCCTTGAAAATGTAGTGCACCCATGGCCTCTTTTTATAGCATAACTTTGAGGCATTATTCAACCAGCTTTTAGTGTGAACAAGGGGCCTTTCAGAGCACCCTTAGGTCTTTGACCAGCCCCCTAGTCAGATTAAGCCGAGATTTGGGTGTCAAATTAACTTGGAAGCTGAACCAAAAGTGGGTGGAGAGCCGAACAAAATCATAAATGTGCCATTCTAAGGTGTGCGCGGATTTTAGCGTCCATAGTCGCGCATCGGGCGCATGCGCGCTTTTCTGGAATTTGCGACTGGCGCACGTGCATGCGCTTTCTATATATCTTTAGCGAATGCTAATTTTATAACTGGTTGTATAGTTTGGACCTTTTGGAAATTCATTCTTCGTCATTTTTGGTCCATGGGTGAACTAATAGCTGTTTGAAGATGCTGGATTCCTATAACCATTTGTGGACGAAATTTCAGTGATAACAGATGCCCCCTGATGGATGAGGTTAGGAGCATACGTATAGCCAAAATTCATCAATGTTTCTTCTACTGAGAGTGTCTTTGTAAGAAAGAGCGATAATGAGAGTATCAAGAGTGACCTATTGGAGGGAGAGGGGAACTTGTAGGACCCAACCTTTCACAAAGTGTAAAAATAAATGGTGTACAAACGAGGCAGGCATGTCCCATGTTTGTGTTATGTAACTCAAAAATGTGTAATACAGTAACTGAAGCTGTGTGTTGTTGTAGATGGCCGCAACACCCTCAGGGGCGTGTTGATAATAGCAGAGGACAATTTTGATGGTGAATAAATTCTGAAAAGAGGCGATGACACTTAGAGGAAGTATCGAGGATTCACAAGCATCGATGTCCTAACAATGTTCAGAGGTCGTCGACAAATATAAAAACAACTGCACTAGTCGCAAAGTAAGACCCACCGCAACATGAGAAAGTTTTGAAGTCGAATGTGGTGGGGGTCAACAACAGTAGAGGGCAATGATGGTTCTCTCTGTGCCATCCGAGACTCCTCATTGTAAAGGTAATGAGAGTCAAGATACTGTCACCTTGCTGGAAACTGTGCTGATGTTGACAGAAAGGGAGACACGACATCGAGAAGCAGAGGGATTCATGAAATCCACTTGAACAAAATCAGGAACTGATGAGTAACATGGATGAAACCTAGGAGTAGTGAGACTCAATATTTCCTTTGGTTTGGGAGCGATGTAAAGTGGAAGCAACCGTGAAACTGAATCTAGTGTCAAGGAGACATCTAGATTAGGGTAAATTGTGCTAGAGGCATGACAAAATGGATAAACACAGAGATCAAAGGGTGTATGGGCTATAGGATACTCGGGGTTTATGGATAATTTCATTGATGCCAAGAAGTAAAAAATGATCCAACCAAGGGAAAAAAGGGTTCCTTTTCCAGGAAAAGGAAGGTTGCTAGAGGCGACACCAGAAAGCTATGAAAATACATAAAAAGGGTTTGTACAATTACCAAAAGAATAAAAAATAAATTGGGATAACTGTGCAGATACAGAAATGGGTGCCCCAGTGTAAGATGGCTTGGCTTGATGATGGCGCAAGTTGCTTTTGAAAAGAAGTGGAGGGTTAGGGCCCCATAGGCGGGTTTCTGTATTGGGGAAATGTATGGAGGACAATCTGCAGATGAGAAAACTAGCGGTGGATGAAATGGATGGTTAATGATACTGCGAGGGTGAAGTCAAAATAGAACCATGATAAAGTAACCGGGGAGTCCATTTGGGTAGGTTAGCAAAATGAGGAGAAGGAGTATGTGGCTGGTTCTCGACATTATGTAAGACTATTGGGACTCCCATCGCTAAAGGGTGAAAACAACATGAGTGTCAAAATGCCCAGGGGAACTATGAATGGGACAACTCATGTGTGGGAAAATTATACCGGGTGATAGTACCGTAATGTAGTGGAGGTGGAAGTACTATAGAGCCAGATATAGGGATCCTAGAGGCAAATATCAGAGGGTGTGACTGGGAGATGCATTTTGATATTCAGAGGGAATGACTACATGCTAGTGTCGATAATATACCTGAAAGGATACTGCTGAGGTGTAATGATAAGGTACCTGCACACATGAAAACCGAATACCCGACGTGAACAATATCTGAAGAGAAAGATCATATAACAGTTATTCAATAAGGCAAGCATGCATACCTGAGAGGAATATGAGAAAAATTCCCTCGGGGGCTGAGGATGGAAAGTGGCCCAGGGAATGGAATGGTGTCGGTGACAGGGTTCTGACCCCATGGCTGGAGATAGATAAAAAAACATACACTCAAAGCTCCCATAATTGAGTCTGGAAGTTTGGAAAAATGGACTATATATAGCTGTAGGGCCCACAATGCCACCTCATTTGTACCTACTGTCGTAGTGAGTGGACGGGCGATTGGAGAGGATATTTGGAGATTCTGGGTGATCGAGGTAGTCGTTCCAAGATCCACGAGTGTCAGGTTAGTCTTCGTATCCTCCTGCATAGGACTTAGGGTTTTGTTTTTTGGGCAGGGCTGTACGTGGGTCGTACAAGGGTTTTTAGTGAGTGTGGGCCCCTCAATGCATGGATGATCAAAGGATCCCCGCGCATGTGTGCACGGCTATATCTTTGACAACCGCGCATGGGGATGCTCAAGTGAGGCAAACAAGTGCGCATGGGATGCGCGCCTGTACGAATCACAACTGCGCATGCGTGCACGACTGGGGTCCTCACAGTCATGCCCAAAGGCGCGTCTGTTTATGAGACAGGGGCGCATGCATGCACCCCTGTATCATCAACAAGCACACATGTGTGCGCAACTGTGGGATGGATAGGTGCACATATGTGTGCGCCTGTGGGGAAAACAACTGCGCCCTTGAGGCAAAGCTGAAAAAGTATAAAAACTTGACTTTTTTGGATTGTTTAGATGTTTTTAATGGGTTGTGATGGTTGATCAAGTTTTGTACATGTGGATGCAGGTGACCATTGTGACGATGTCGGTGCATTGGAGAGAGAGGGAATGGTCACATCTACGGGAGGCAGTGACCAATGAGGAGCCAAAAGTTTGTGATACTTTGGCAGCTTGTGGGTTGCTGAAGTTCTTTGAGTGCCCCCTGATACGGGCCTAGGAGTACCTCTTGCAGGTATTGATTCGGATGTGGAGTCCAGATCTACATTGTTTTATGGTGCGGGGTGAGCAGTTGGCCTTCAATGCGGTGGAGGAGGTATATTTTCTGACTGGGCTCCCTTTTCGAGGAACTCCCTTATCGATGGAGCCCGTAGTACCTAGGGATGGGTAGTTTGCTGTCTTAGGCTGGAGGTACTGTATGAGGGAAAAATTCATGTTGGGATCCATGGTGAGTATTGGGGCGATGAACGCCCTTGTTCATCATTGTGTGGCAGTGATGGTTGTGAGAGTATGATCTGGAATCAGATCCAGAAGCCTGATAGGGTTTAAAAATGCTCAAAAATGAAAGTGCTCGGAATCCAACGAAACCAGCGCCATTGCGTCCGTCTCATCTTCCTGATTCCGTCCATATATTTACTTCATCAAACGGGCTCTGTATGCGAAATATATCGCGTTCTGTCTGAAAAGACAAACATGCAAAAAAGGGGATGACTGTACTGTCTGTACAGTGCCACGTGGCATGCTGACTGTACAGGTCGTATGGCCGTACAAATGATGTGGCAACCCCTAGAGGCAACACGTGGTAGGCCTATGTGGTGTACGGGCAAAAAATTGGACCAATCCATGGGTGACACGTGTCACCACTGTAAGGGTGACACGTGGCACGGGATGACGTCAACAGCTGACTGGGCAGGTGATGTGGCATATGAAATTTGACACATGGCAGGGTACATGGACCATCCAACAATTGACATTTGGTAGCTTTCGATTGGTTGTTGATGTGCCACGTGGCCCAGTCATGGGCTACCACGTGGCACCCTGTGGTTGGTTGATGGTTTATACAAAATTTTTATGGGTTCACGAGAATCGAACCCCCGACCTATTTCCTGGGCTGTGGACTGGCAGGGCCGGGCTAACCTCCCGTCCCATGGGTGATCCTTGTTAACTATACGTTAAACTTGTTATTTAAGTTTGGTCAAAACCTTGTTCGGAGGCGGAAAGGGCCGGGGCTTAGCCCCAGCCCTTGGCGCTAACACNATTGATGCCAAGAAGTAAAAAATGATCCAACCAAGGGAAAAAAGGGTTCCTTTTCCAGGAAAAGGAAGGTTGCTAGAGGCGACACCAGAAAGCTATGAAAATACATAAAAAGGGTTTGTACAATTACCAAAAGAATAAAAAATAAATTGGGATAACTGTGCAGATACAGAAATGGGTGCCCCAGTGTAAGATGGCTTGGCTTGATGATGGCGCAAGTTGCTTTTGAAAAGAAGTGGAGGGTTAGGGCCCCATAGGCGGGTTTCTGTATTGGGGAAATGTATGGAGGACAATCTGCAGATGAGAAAACTAGCGGTGGATGAAATGGATGGTTAATGATACTGCGAGGGTGAAGTCAAAATAGAACCATGATAAAGTAACCGGGGAGTCCATTTGGGTAGGTTAGCAAAATGAGGAGAAGGAGTATGTGGCTGGTTCTCGACATTATGTAAGACTATTGGGACTCCCATCGCTAAAGGGTGAAAACAACATGAGTGTCAAAATGCCCAGGGGAACTATGAATGGGACAACTCATGTGTGGGAAAATTATACCGGGTGATAGTACCGTAATGTAGTGGAGGTGGAAGTACTATAGAGCCAGATATAGGGATCCTAGAGGCAAATATCAGAGGGTGTGACTGGGAGATGCATTTTGATATTCAGAGGGAATGACTACATGCTAGTGTCGATAATATACCTGAAAGGATACTGCTGAGGTGTAATGATAAGGTACCTGCACACATGAAAACCGAATACCCGACGTGAACAATATCTGAAGAGAAAGATCATATAACAGTTATTCAATAAGGCAAGCATGCATACCTGAGAGGAATATGAGAAAAATTCCCTCGGGGGCTGAGGATGGAAAGTGGCCCAGGGAATGGAATGGTGTCGGTGACAGGGTTCTGACCCCATGGCTGGAGATAGATAAAAAAACATACACTCAAAGCTCCCATAATTGAGTCTGGAAGTTTGGAAAAATGGACTATATATAGCTGTAGGGCCCACAATGCCACCTCATTTGTACCTACTGTCGTAGTGAGTGGACGGGCGATTGGAGAGGATATTTGGAGATTCTGGGTGATCGAGGTAGTCGTTCCAAGATCCACGAGTGTCAGGTTAGTCTTCGTATCCTCCTGCATAGGACTTAGGGTTTTGTTTTTTGGGCAGGGCTGTACGTGGGTCGTACAAGGGTTTTTAGTGAGTGTGGGCCCCTCAATGCATGGATGATCAAAGGATCCCCGCGCATGTGTGCACGGCTATATCTTTGACAACCGCGCATGGGGATGCTCAAGTGAGGCAAACAAGTGCGCATGGGATGCGCGCCTGTACGAATCACAACTGCGCATGCGTGCACGACTGGGGTCCTCACAGTCATGCCCAAAGGCGCGTCTGTTTATGAGACAGGGGCGCATGCATGCACCCCTGTATCATCAACAAGCACACATGTGTGCGCAACTGTGGGATGGATAGGTGCACATATGTGTGCGCCTGTGGGGAAAACAACTGCGCCCTTGAGGCAAAGCTGAAAAAGTATAAAAACTTGACTTTTTTGGATTGTTTAGATGTTTTTAATGGGTTGTGATGGTTGATCAAGTTTTGTACATGTGGATGCAGGTGACCATTGTGACGATGTCGGTGCATTGGAGAGAGAGGGAATGGTCACATCTACGGGAGGCAGTGACCAATGAGGAGCCAAAAGTTTGTGATACTTTGGCAGCTTGTGGGTTGCTGAAGTTCTTTGAGTGCCCCCTGATACGGGCCTAGGAGTACCTCTTGCAGGTATTGATTTGTATGTGGAGTCCAGATCTGCATTGTTTTATGGTGCGGGGTGAGCAGTTGGCCTTCAATGCGGTGGAGGATGTATATTTTCTGACTGGGCTCCCTTTTCGAGGAACTCCCTTATCGACGGAGCCCGTAGTACCTAGGGATGGGTAGTTTGCTGTCTTAGGCTGGAGGTACTGTATGAGGGAAAAATTCATGTTGGGCTCCATGGTGAGTATTGGGGCGATGGACACCCTTGTTCATCGTTGTGTGGCAGTGATGGTTGTGAGAGTATGATCTGGAATCAGATCCAGAAGCCTGACAGGGTTTAAAAATGCTCAAAAATGAAAGTGCTCGGAATCCAACGAAACCAGCGCCATTGCGTCCGCCTCATCTTCCTGATTCCGTCCATATATTTACTTCATGAAATGGGCTCCGTATGCGAAATATATCGCGTTCTGTCCGAAAAGACAAACATGCAAAAAAAAGGGGATGACTGTACAGTCTGTACAGTGCCATGTGGCATGCTGACTGTACAGGTCGTATGGCCATACAAATGATGTGGCAACCCCTAGAGGCGACACGTGGTAGGCCTATGTGGCATACGGGCAAAAAATTGGACCAATCCATGGGTGACACATGTCACCACTGTAAGGGTGACACGTGGCACGGGATGACGTCAATAGCTGACTGGGCAGGTGATGTGGCATACAACATTTGACACATGGAAGGGTACATGGACCATCCAACAATTGAAATTTGGCAGCTTTCGATTGGTTGTTGATGTGCCACGTGGCCCAGTCATGGGCTACCACGTGGCACCCTGTGGTTGGTTGATGGTTTATACAAAATTTTTATGGGTTCACGAGAATCGAACCCCCGACCTATTTCCTGGGCTGTGGACTGGCAGGGCCGGGCTAACCGCCCGTCCCATGGGTGATCCTTGTTAACTATACGTTAAAATTGTTATTTAAGTTTGGTCAAAACCTTGTTCGGAGGCGGAAAGGGCCGGGGCTTAGCCCCAGCCCTTGGCGCTAACACATGACCATTCCACAGAATCAGGGGCGTGGAGGTTTAAAACTTGCGCGGGAGTGGATAGGGACCAACCCTTGGTCCACGGG
>JZKD02S0022257.1:8327-18777 GCA_000966675.3 Picea glauca
CACCCACAGGATCCTCCTGGTGATCTCCGACTCCATATCGGGAAATCGGAACTCGCGAGTTCGCGAGTTCAGCGCTCACAATATCGGGTATTTCACTTCCCCGAAACCCGATGGTCAAAGGGTCAATGTTTTCTCCTTATCGGGAAATCGCTATCCGCGATGTCAACAACCTTAACTTACAATCACCGATGTCCGATGTGCCGATCTCCGATGCACGTGTAGATTTGTGTCTTCCGCCTTTGGGACCTTCCTTCCCACGAACTCAGGTACAACTTCACCTGTACTCCACTAAACCCTGTGGTCCCCCTCAGCCACGTCACCTCCTTCACTCGTGCGATCGGGAATAGTGGGATCGCGGTTTCACTGGTCACAATTTCTTTGCATCACAAAACCCCGAATGTCGAATCCCGATCTCCCGGGATCTTGTGCCACCTGTCCTTGTCACATCAACGGCTCCGATTACTTCGGGAAATTGCTACTCACGATTTCAACGAGTATGAAGTCTCACCTCGTCAAACACCGACGGCCGAACCCCGATGGACTTTGGTCCTCCCCTCCTGCACCTAAGGATTAAACCTCGCGCAGTTTCTCCAAGATCCAATGGTCAACGGGGTTTCGTGGATCCCTCCTGTGAATCATGGCCGTTGCTTCTCCTCCTTGAGGATTTCTCTTGCTCCAAAGCTCCATCTTGCTCGAGCCTCTCCTGGGTCTGTTCCCACAGCATCCACAAAAGGAACTTTCCCTCCTGAACTTGTAAATTCTGCCTCCCTCAAAGACTTTGCACACGCTTCTCACGCTCGCTCCCAACAACTCTCGAAGTGTTGAGTTCTTTAGATCCTGTGCACTTGCAGCCACAAAAATCCCTGCCTTCCTTTTCTCAGACTAGCTGTTGAGACTTCAACCTCGGCATGTACTTCTTCTTCACGGCTCTAATACCCAATTCAACTTCTGGGCAGATGAGAATGAGAGTCTAACTGTTGAGCCTCATCAACGCACTCTATGCGGATGAATTCGACTGCACTCTATGCAGGAATCTCCTGGATCAAACAGAGAAACAATTGAAACTCATTCTCTTCTCTCTCAGACTTCAGTAAACCTCTGAAATCACATGCACAGCATATTCAAAAGTAAATGCATACAAGGAGACAACCATTCATTCAAGAACACATAAGCAACATACACAGAGAAACAACGACCACCATGAAATTGAATAAAAGCTCTCCTCTATTAATTCAATCTGTACATGGGTGTTCTCAACAAATTATTTGTTTGCTCTTCTCTTCTTTCTCCTATTTCTCATATATTACAATGTACAAAGGAGGGTGCCTATATTCCGGTTTCCCTCTCGAATTCTACAACTATCAAATCTACAATAAATTCCTATCTAACAGCATTAAATCTAATAAATGCCTCAGCTACCTAAGGACGTGAGATTAAAGGCTCAAGGTCCATTTACAATATACATAGTGCGCTCCTTATGAATGCCTTCATTTAAAGAACGGTGCAGCTACTTCCAACGCATTTCAAAATTTGTATGGGTGCTATCCAGCTGTCTTTTCTGCTCCACGCGTTGGCTCACTTGATGAGTGAGCGATGCTCCTACATCATACTCCTCGGCTTGAAAACTTTCATGGGCTCTTGTCCATGACCTCCTGCATGATGTGTCCATGCTTCTATATGACTGCTTCTGTTTCCCAACTGGCATCTTCCACTGGGTGATTTTTCCATTTCACCAGGTACTCAAAATACTGTTTCCGCCTGGTCTTCTTTCCTACTCGCTTGTCCAGTATGCACTCCATCTGCGGTTTCTCTGCAACTGGTAATTGCTTCTGCCACTGGATCACTGGTTCCTTAGTTCCAGTCTCTTCTTCTCTAGCCCTGTATGGGTATAAATCCGAAATATTAAAAATCAGAGATATCCCGATGCCATCCGACAACTCAAGCTCGTATGCATTTTCCCCGAATTTCTTCAAGAATCTACATGGCCCGATCTTCTTCATCTTGAGCTTGTTATATGTTCCCCTTGGGAACCTTTCCTTCCTCAAGTGTGCCAGAACCATGTCACCAAATTAGAACTGAAGCTGTCTCTTTCGTTGACCGGCTCTGCGCTTATACTCTTGATTAGACTTCTGCAGTCGCTGCTTCACCTGACTGTGAAGTTCCTGCATCACCTCAGCGAACTCTTCAGTGCTAGCACTGCTAGTCGCATCTTTTTCTGACTCCCTGAGCTCAGAAAATCCCTTTGGTTGTGTCCCATATAAAATCTGAAATGGGCTTTTGCCTGTACTCCGATTCACCGAATCGTTGTACGCGAATGCTGCCTGTGGTAATATCTGGTCCCAACTGCTGTGGTGCTCTGTCACCAAGCTTCTCAATAAATCTCCCAGACTTCTGTTGACCACCTCGGTCTGCCCATCTATCTGTGGATGGTAAGATGAACTAAAAGCCAAATTAGTTCCCAGCTTCTTCCATAGCATCCTCCAAAAATTACCTATGAATTTGGTATCCCTGTCCGAGACTATGCTTCTCGGAAATCCATGCAGTCTAATGATTTCTCTGAAAAACAAATTTGCGATGTGGGTTGCATCGCTGGTCTTATGACACAGAATAAAATGTGTCATTTTAGAAAACCTGTTCCACCGCCACAAAGATGGAATCCACTCTTCTCTACGTTCTCGACAAACCCAAAATAAAATCCATACTAATCACCTCCCATGGCCTCTCGGATATGGGCAATGGTTGATAAAAACATGTGTTCTATTTTCGGCCCTTCAAAATGTTGACAAATTCGGCACCTGTCAACAAACCTCTTGACATCTTCTCGCATTCCTGGCCAAAAACACGATTCACTCAGCTTCGCGAATGTTTTTTCATGTCCAAAATGACCTGCTAATCCGCCACTATGCTTTTCCTTCACTAAATTCTCCCTCATGGAGCAATTCGGAATGCATAGCTGATTGCCTCGAAACAACAATCCATCCTGGATCAGATAGTCTATCCAAGGAATTCGATCCCTGAGAACTGGGTTCTCGGTTGCTTCATAAGCTTCTCCGAAATCCGCATCACCTGCATACATATCTTTCAGATTTTCAAAACCCAATGTTTTGACTCTGAACTCCTGCAGCAACAAACATTTCCTGCTCAAAGCATCAGCCACTTTGTTAGCAGTTCCTGAAATGTGTTTGATCACAAACGTGAAATTCTGCATGTACTCTACCCATTTTTCATGCTTCTGGTTCAACTTCTCCTGTTGACTCACAAACTGTAATGCATGATTATCGTTGTACAAAACGAATTCCTTGGGTATCAAGTAATGCCTCCACTTCTTCAATGCCTGTATGATGGCATAAAACTCCTTATCATATGTGGAGTATTTCAGCTTTGCATCATCTAGTTTCTCGCTGAAATATGCCACTGGCCTGTCATCTTGACTCAAGACCCCTCCTACAGCATATCCGTTGGCATCACATTTCACCTGAAATGTCTTCTGAAAGTCAGGCAACACCAGAATTGGTTGCTCTGTAATCTTCCACTTCAACATATTGAAGCTTCTTTCAGCCTCTGTTGTCCAATGAAAAACTTTATGCCGCTTTTTCACTGTATCCATCATCGCGGCGCTAATCCCACTGAAATTCCGAATGAACTTTCGGTAGAAACTAGCTAAACCATGAAAACTCCTCACCTCGAAAACATTTCTTGGTGATGGCCAATTCTTGATCACTTCTAACTTTTCAGGATCCATCTTCAACTCATTTGTTGATATAACAAAACCCAAATAAATGAGCTTTGTCTTCATGAAAGAGCACTTCTCCTGCTGCAGTCTTCTCATCACAATGGCTAAATGCTTCAAATGCTCAGCCTTGGTCTTGCTGAAAATCAGTATGTCGTCCAAGTATAGAACAACAAATTTTCCGATGAATTCCCTCAGGACTTCATTCATCAGCCTCATAAATGTGCTCGGTGCATTCGTCAAACCAAACAGCATGACTAGCCATTCGTACAAACCTTCGTTCGTTTTGAATGTTGTCTTCCACTCATCACCCTCTCTCATGCGAATTTGATGGCATCCACTCTTCAGATCAATCTTTGAAAAATAATTTGCTCCACTCAGGCAATCCATCAGATCATCCATTCTCGGTAGTGGAAATTTGTACCTGATGGTAATTTTGTTTATAGCACTGGAGTCTGTACACATCCTCCAGCCTCCATCCTTCTTCAGGCTTAGCACTGTTGGAACAGCACATGGACTAAGACTCTCTCTGACCAGTCCTTTATCCAGCAAATCCTGCACTTGCCTTTTGACCTCCTCGTTCTCCTGAGGTGTCAACCTGTACGCTGCCTTATTCGGCAAACTTGCTCCCGGTATGAGGTCAATATGGTGACTCACACTCCTCATCGGTGGCAATGAACGTGGTAGTTCGTCCACGATGATATCAGTGAACTCTCCCAACAGTTCCTGAATCTCCTCCGGCAAGTTGTCCACTCTTGTGCTAGTCAGGACAATTCTCGGCTTCCTGACAACAAAGAATTGTGGATCTTCGTTCTTCTCCATCTCCGTGAGAAGCTCCTTCCCACTCATAAGAAGTATGGTGATGTTTACTTCCGGCTTCACTTCTTTGTCCTTTATCGGAAGCAATTTATGGATTCTCCCATCCTTTTCCAAAGTGTATGTGTTCATTCTTCCATCATGAACCACATTTCTGTCGTATTGCCATGGTCTACCCAACAATATATGACATACATCCATGGGAATAACATCACACAAAATCTCATCATGGTAATTCCCAATCTTGAATTTAACTAAGCATTGTTTTGTAACACTTACCCGGTGTCCTTTCTGTAGCCACGAGACTTTATATGGACTCGGGTGCTTAGTTGTTTCCAGCTCCAGCTTTTCCACCATCTCGGATGAAACGAGATTGTCGGTGCTCCCACTGTCAATTATGACCTTGCATTTCCTGTCCTTGGCTGTGCAAGCTGTCCTGAATAGTCTTCTCCTCTGTACTGAGCTTTCCACCTCTTTCTCAGGTGTCAACAGGACTTTATGCATTCCTAGCGATCTTCCGTTGTCTGCATCTTCGTTCTCAGCATCACGCCTCTGCGCTTCAGTGATGTGAGCTTCACTTCTGTCCATTTTCCTATCTGGATAGTCAACAGCTTTATGTCCATCCTTCCCACATGTAAAACATGTGATGACTCCACCTTGACCTCTTCCTCTACCTCGGGTATGAGGAAATGTGTTGGCATCAGCATAACCTCCACCCTGCTCTGTATGTTGCCTCCTCAACTCAGCATATTGCTGCCTCTGTGAGGTTCCACCTCTTTCAGCTTTACCCTGAGGTTTCTTCCACTCCTCCTTGGGCTTCTATATTCTTTCCTGGGCAACTGCCTTGCCTCTGGGTTGACTTCTGCCTCACCCTCGCTGTCCTTGCTTGCAGCTTATCTTCTCCTCGGCTTTCAGAGCCATCTGGTAAGCATCCTCAACCGTCCTGATGGTTACCATGCTCAATTCATCCTGAATGTCATACCTTAAACCATTCAGATATCTCGCCACCTTCTCATCATCGCTCTCTCGATGAGCTGCTCTGATATTGAGTCTGTAAAACTCCTCGGTGTACTCTTTCACCGTCATCAACTTCTGTCTCAGGTTCTGCATTCTCCTGAATAGTGTGATCTGGTAATCCCTTGGGATGAATTTTCCTTTCATCTTAGCAATCATCCTGTCCCAGCTCTTGATTTTATGTTTACCTTTGGAGCGTCTGTCCGCCTGCAGCTCATCCCACCATAAGGTTGCATGTCCCTTCAACTTGGTAACAGCATGCCTTATCTTCTTATCCTCTTCGATATCTTCAAAATCGAAGTAGGTGTCAAGAGCTCGGATCCAATCCATCAACTCTTATGCATACAGGCTTCCCTCGTATACGGGAATGTCCATTTTGGTCTTGAAACTCATTTGGCGATAGCTTTTATCAATCGCTCTGTTGAGGCATCCTCTGTTGTGACCTCTTCTTCGTGTCCAGCTTCCTCTTCCACCTCGGAATCACTGAACTCTCCAGCACCAACTCTGCGCCTATGCGATGTCTCCATCTCCTCAAGCCTTTCTCGGAGATCTTTCATCTGGCGCTCTATTTCTGGAGTTCCTACCGGCCTTCCTCTTCTTCGGGCATCCCTGTCTTCTCGATCAGGTGACCTCCTTTCTCTTCTCGGCAGCATGGTGTCTTCTCTGTCTCTGCTTCAGAAAGCAAAGATTCTCCAGCTCTGATACCACTTGATGCGAATCTGACCCTCACGGTCCAATCCGCCTCACCAGGACCTTCTCTAAACTCGCCCCAAAGAGTTGTATCACTCTTCAATCCCGTTTCGGGACTTTTCTACACCCACAGGATCCTCCTGGTGATCTCCCACTCCTTATCGGGAAATTGGAACTCGCGAGTTCTCGAGTTCAACGCTCACAATATCGGGTCTTTCACTTCCCCTAAACTCGATGGTCAAAGGGTCAACGTTTTCTTCTTATCAGGGATTTCCCTATCAGGAAATCGCTATCCGCGATGTCAACAACTTTAACTTACAATCCCCAATGTCTGATGTGTCGATCTCCGATGCACGTGTAGATTTGGGTCTTCCGCCTTTGGGACCTTCCTTCCCACGAACTCGGGTACAGCTTTACCTGTACTCCACTAAACCCTGTGGTCCCCCTCAGCCACATCACCTCCTTCACTCGTGCGATCGGGAATCGCGGGATCGCGGTTTCACTGGTCGCAATTTCTTTGCATCACAAAACCCCGAATGTCGAATCCCGATCTCTCGGGATCTTGTGCCACCTGTCCTTGTCACATCAACGACTCCGATTACTTCGGGAAATTGCTACTCACGATTTCAACGAGTATGAACTCTCACCTCGTCAAACACTGAGGGCCGAACCCTGATGGACTTTGGTCCTCCCCTCCTGCGCCTAAGGATTAAACCTCGCGCATTTTCTCCAAGATCCAATGGTCAGCGGGGTTTCGCGGATCCCTCCTGAGAATCCTAGCCGTTGCTTATCCTCCTTGAGGATTTCTCCTACTCCAAAGCTCTGTCTTGCTCGAGCCTCTCCTGGGTATATTCCCACAGCATCCACGAAAGGAACTATCCCTCCTGAGATTGTAAATTCTGCCTCCCTCAAAGACTTTGCACACGCTTCTCGCGCTCGCTCCCAACAGCTCTCGAAGTGTTGAGTTCTTTAGATCCTGTGCACTTACAGCCACATAAATCCCTGCCTTCCTTTTCTCAGACTAGCTGTTGAGACTTCAACCTCGGCCTGTACTTCTTCTGCACGGCTCTAATAACCCAATTCAACTTCTGGGCAGATGAGAATGAGAGTCTAACTGTTGAGCCTCATCAATGCACTCTATGCGGATGAATTCGACTGCACTCTATGCAGGAATCTCATGGCTCAAACAGAGAAACAATTGAAACTCATTATCTTCTCTCTCGGACTTCAGTAAACCTCTGAAATCACATGCACAGCATATTCAAAAGCAAATGCATACAAGGAGACAACCATTCATTCAACAACACATAAGCAACATACACAGAGAAACAACAACCGCCATGAAATTGAATAAAAGCTCTCCTCTATTAATTCAATTTGTACATGGGTGTTCTCAACAAATTCTCTGTCTACTCTTCTCTCCTTGCTCCTGTTTCTCATATATTACAATGTACAAAGGAGGGTGCCTATATTCCGTTTGCCCTCTCGAATTCTACAACTATCAAATCTACAATAAATTCCTATCTAACAACATTAAATCTAATAAATGCCTCAGCTACCTAAGGACGTGAGCTTAAAAGATCAAGGTCCATTTACAATATACATAGTGCGCTCCTTATGAATGCCTTCATTTAAAGAATGGCGCAGCTACTTCCAACACATTTCAAAATTTGTATGGGTGCTATCCAGCTGTCTTTTCTGCTCCATGCGTTGGCTCGCTTGATGAGTGAGTGATGCTCCTGCATCAAGAATCTTGGCCTTCTAGGGCCCCTGTTCCAATTACCTCTTCCTCAGTTACCTCTTCCATGGATACCTCAGCTGAAAAAGATCATTCATGTATGCATTATTGATTAGAAAATAGTTTCTTTAACACTCATACATGACAACTCTTTTAAAATATGAAATAATTTTTGGCTCAGCAACATATCATACTCATGTAATCCAATCCATACAAATTGTTTAACCGTTGTCAATGAGCAGGGGGTGAAAAAAGGTTCTAGGATATGTGAGGGATTTGTATTGAGCGAAGAATGTTAAAATGAGGGGAAAAGGAACATGGTTATTTCTCATAGACAACAACAATCAGCTGAAATGCAAACCAAACAACATATCACTATAATCCATCCATGTGATCTTAAACTATCACAATAAAGAGCTCCTCTTAACTGTAATTAAGTTTTAGGAAGATGGAGTGAGTAATGAATATGGGAAGGCGAGGGGATTGTAATTAGATAAAAATGAAATAATGATAGGGGAAAAAAGCGGATATTGTTCATAATATTAATTAAGTAACCCATAAAACCATTATGTATTCAATGCAACAAACCAACACTAACCAATTACTGTGATCAATTAATAGTTACCATGTGTATAATTTAACCATTTCTATGTGTTAAACTTGTTCATTGTTCACCTTTAAATCCTTAACACTTTCAATCACACAGTGCCATCATACTCAAAATAATATGCTTTCCAAACAACCTATATAAAGAATCATGTTTCCTTTCATTTCTTACATTTACTATTAAAAACAATTCCAATGAACACACAATCATTTGCATTGACTTTGTTCAGCATCCAAACCATCAACCACTATCTACAAATAAATTATTCAAATTAAACACAGACAGAAGCTCTTTAAAAATCGTGCTTGATTACATTCCTTTAATCAATCTAACATTTAAATTGTAGTGAAACCATATTGTTATAAAACCCGTGCCCATCTTTGATACGATGCATGATATCCATAAAATGTATACAGTAGAAAGCCAAGTCACAAATATCATGGTTTTAAATTGCAATAATATCGATTGGAAATTAAAACACATAGTAACAACAACCATCATTTCAACCTATATCATGTTGTAGGAAACACAAAACCTAGTGCATAAAGCAAAGAGGCATACTCTTTATCAACCATAAAACAATGTTGAGTTAACAATTCGACTGTTACAACACAAGAGGCAACAATTGTATGCCCATTTCATTTCTCGAATCAACCAATTAACCATGATGAGCTATAGACTCGAATGTTATAATAAACAATGCAATGACTAGATATCGATAGTCAAAACCACTATCAACGTTATTAACAAAGACGATCCAACAATCAACCACTGTCGATGATAATCCACCAACTCATAACAATCAACATTATACCTGACATGACATAACTAGCTCCATTTATTAAAATGGACTTTGAATAATTAAAACGGGCTTTGAGCAATCAAGGGTTCGCTCTGTGGACCAACACAAGGATACTGGAGTTCACCACCAACAGCAAGTGAGAAACTTTTGAGACAATATGGTGGATACCTAGGCCATGTCACCAATAGCTTCACAGACAGGGTGACAATTCACAAGATAGGAGAGACTATGAATAGAGGAGCAGAGGCTTCTTATAATAACACTGAGAACATGCAAGACACAACCGTCCTGGTTTTCCCAATAAACCCACCTAATGCTAATATAAAAAAAAAGCCACGAAATAAAAACCAACCATAAAGCAAGCATCTCGGCATAATAGCCACCCAAACCAATTTTGCAGAAACCACAATCATACACGAACCCACGACCAGGCGAAAACGATAGCAGTGACCCACAGTGGTTCAAAATCAAACGTAGAAACCAAATATGACTGGGTATGTTTACAAGAACTGTGTGGAGATGGACAACAAGTCTGGATTGAATGAAATCCTCCAAGTAAAACCCATAAGAAAACAAAGAACCTTCATGGCTTCCACTACACTGAATCATCAATGAAATCGTGACTTCAACTATCCAATCCTTTCATTTACAGTGAATACACACAACCAACCATTCCAAAGAAATATCACAAGTTTACATAGTTGTCATTCTCAAAAAAAGCACAGACCCATACATCACCGAGAAAATATCTATTTCATAACCAGAGCGGGTGCATGGATGTAGAAAAATACATACCTGTAACCAAAAATCCTTAAAAACGCGAGCTTGGTTGAGCAGTTCTTCCCTTGCCTAAAATTCGGAGCTTAACCACAATGTAACCCAATCGAACAATATCCAAGCTAGGGTGATGGTTGATGGGAGAGGTATGGAGTGACGTACAGTAAATGCATGTCGCTTCCATCCTTTAGTCATTCAATCACTTAGTACACACCATCCAACCATCCATTAATCCATTCACTTAATCTATGCATCGAAACTCACATCCATTACTTG
>JZKD02S0022268.1:0-26736 GCA_000966675.3 Picea glauca
CTCAAGGAAGAAACCAAATCAAGAAAAGGATATGTCAAAGATACAATACTTCAACTGTCGAAAATATGGTCACTACAGGAACCACTGTCCTGAGTTAAAGAAAAGGAAGGAAACAAACGAAGCAACAATTGTCAAAGAAAGGGAACCCTCAAAGAAAGTCAAGCAGGATAAAACAGACTTCTTCTTCTAAATCAAGGTAACAATATTCTTCAAAGCTCTTGTATATACCATGTTTACATAGTTCCTATACACATCATGTATATCTATTTCTTAGAAGATAAGATGTTCAAGTGAAACAATACCTATGGAAGAATAACAAGATAAGGATTGCTATCACGATGACTACAAGTCAAGCAATACACATGAAAAGATGAAGTACATTGACAATACTTGGTAATAATTCATGTGGAAGCTATTACATAAGTAATAACTGCAAGATAAGCCGAAATCAGAATCAAACCTGAAGAGACCCAAAAGAAGTCAAAACAGAAAGAAGTCAGCAATCAAGAGGAAATTAGAAAAAGACTTGTGACACTTTGCAAAAGGCAATAAGGATGCAGAAGGAAGCATGGACTATCTTAGATGGAGGAATCCGATTACAGAATTCCAAAAGAAGAGCATGCATTCATACATGAATGCAAGAATTAAGAGGGAGCTAATCCTAAATATGATCCAATGAGGAGTATGAAGTATCTATCCATGTTCCCATTGAAAGTAGCAGCCATGATGAGCAACATATGTTCAGTTTGACTCTAGAAGAAGTCTTCTTTGAAAGGAAGCCTTAAAGTATCCTTGGTTGTCCATCTACATCCATGATCCTATGATGAAAGGAAGAAGTTGGAATCTTCAGGGCATATAGAAGACCCCATGGACCCAAGGGCTAAAGAGAGATATGAGGAAGAACATGAAGATTCCAATAAAGAAAGAAAGAAAAGCAAGAACAATCAATTATTATACCGAGAATCACAACTTGGTTTGAACCCACTAAGAAGCAACCGAACAGAAGGAATGGAAGTTATGATAAAGAACAATGTATGTAAGAAAATGTGAAAAAGACTTATGAATGGAAGCATTGCAAGATTCAAAGGTTCTTCCAGAAGGAGGGAGAAGACTATGACAACAGCTTGTTTCGATGTAAGAAGACCTCGTATGGATTCAAACAACCTAATGAAGAGTATCTCATATACAGCAGAAGCGTGGTGAAAACTTTCTATGACAGAGATGGTGTATCAGAATAGTTACTCAGAAGTTTGGGATGATGGATTGCTAATCCATGGAAAACTCTCATGATGACAGAAGAAGTGCTACTTGGATTTGTTTCAGTTTGAGCCTTGCCACGATGTTATGAGCTAGCAGAAAACAAAAGTGTTGAATTCGACCATGATATATTGTAATGATCAGAGCTATATGAAGCCTTCAGAGAAAACCAGTGTTCCATGACAGACCGAAGTACATTGAGATCAAAAATTATATTTTGCGTGATCAAGTCCAGAAAAGAGAAGTGGTTCTCCAATATATCTCCACAATTGAGCAGATAGCAGATATTTTGGTAAAGCCTTTGCCCAAGATGAAAAGTTTGCATACTCAAGAGACAAATTGGGGCTCGTGGAAATGAATTCCTTATTGAAAAAGGAAGATATTACTCCCAAGTTGGGCAAGAGCACTTATATGTTATTGATTTATGGACAGTCATTTTTCAGTTTGAAAAATGGTCCAGGATGAGCAGTTCCTTTCCAGTTCGGAAAGTGGTTTGAGATTTCTGACGGACAGGCATTTTCCAGTTCGGAAAATGGTCCATATCGAACAGTCATTTTCGTAATGAAAATGGTCCAATAGATTCCCCCTTGTGGTTAGTGTGGGGGAATGGTCTAGGACAATCATTCTTCTTGGCAATCACTCTGAGTAGTGGTCAAGTAAAATGGTCTGCCTCGTCAGGCAATCATTCTTTCGAAGTTCACAGTTGTGAGCAGTTTTGAAGAATGGTCTGTTTTGGAGGTTGGTGCAGGACAATCATTTCCATTAAGAAATGATCCGGACAGTCATTCCCTAGGGCAGACTCGTTCTATCCAGGTTGCACTATATTTAGTGCCGGAGGAATGGTCCAGGTTCAGCAATAGGGACATGCATTCCCTAGGGCAAACTCATTCTCTCTAGGTTGCACTATGATTAGTGTCGGAGGAATGGTCCAGGCTCAAAAATCAGAGACAATTATTCTTCTATGCTTGAGAAGAATAGTCCAAATAGCCCATGGCTGATGTTTTACATTTTGAGGGCAGATGCTCTTCCAGATCTCACAGATGTGAGTCGAAGAATGGCCTAGATGACTCAGTTTATATCATGATATTGTTTTATGCAAGTTGATATCAGATGATATGATTGTTGTGGAGACTGTATGTCTCTCGACAGTAGATGTATGCTATTGTGGTGGATGTGTTTCACTGGTTGTGACTATGCGTCACTAATTAAGTAGCTGTGTGCTACTTGGTGTGGTTGTGTACCACTGGATAGTAGTTGTGTACTACTATGGATAAACACAGTTGTGTTCTATTGAATGGCATTGTTTTGATTTCCATGAAGACTATCAGTAGTGTTGGAAATGATTATCAACTAGATGGATAGTCAGTGTATTGGTGGATAGACATTCTCCAGGCGGAAAATGGTCCAAGACATTTATTCTTCTAGGACGTATGTCTGGATTAGAAGAATAGTCCTTGTAGCCCATGGCGTGGCTTCCAGCATCCGTTGGAATAGTTATTCTTCTAGGACATATCTTTGGATTAGAAGAATAGTTCTTGTATCACTCTATGGAGTGAGTGACTTATTCAAGATCATTACTCAAATGGAGTATGGCTTAAAGACAGTTGATGCTGTCAGATGATACTGATAGTGATGATGGTGCTCGTGATTTAATCATGAGATACTCTGAGTGGCTATGATGATGCTACCGGTTGAATTGTATGTTTGTGCTCAAGACCATTGCCTTCAATACCTCCCTAGCTAGGAGGGAGTGTTGATATTATGGTAGCAGCGGGAGGTATTAAACCTCCACGTGTAACTCTGACAAGAATAGAATATTCCGGGAAGCAAGAAGAAACCCTAAAGCATTGGACATAACCCTAGAAGACAAGTCGGCTAAAGGAAATATTTAATATTGATTTTTTAGCCTCCATAATGAGAAGTCGGCCCAGACAGCCAAGGAGCAGTATAAATACAGGACGCCAGAGCTCATTTGACACACAGCTCGCAACTGCAGAAATTTAGTTGTGCGCAAGTCTGGAGAGTAGCTACAGTTGCAGCTACTGGAACTTGTATTTTTGGTTTTAGTCTTGGACTATCTCTTGGTTATGGTTTGGACTTTCTGCTTGGTATGCTAACTCTGGAAAGTGATACGCTACCTTGATTGGCTATTAGGCCTAGGGTTTTCTTCCAGAATTATTCTCTGTCAAGGTTAAGGTGCTCGAGGGTGGCTTCGGCCTATGGTTGGGTGACAATATTGCTATATTGACTATGGTTAAACGAGCACACCTATTGTTTCTAACAAGACTCCCATTTTACTTTCTACATCTTGCTTTATATATGAGCCACTTTAGCACTCCCACTTTGTATGGACATCATGTTCCATTGACCTAATTTAGTGGTCATTTGTTGGACATTAATACAATCATCCTATCTATCTTATCTTATCTTATCTTATCTATGGAGTGACATTCCATTCAACATTGCCAAGAACAACCTATTCTACCATTCCATGTTTGAAGTCGATGCTATTGCACATTCAGGGTAAAAGGGCCCTTCCTACAATGACTTGATAGGGCTTCTCCTTCAAAGGGAAAAGGTTGATTGCACAAAGAGATTAGCTAAGCTTTGGGAATCATGGAAGATCATCAGATGCACCATTATGTCAAATGGTTTGACAGATGGGAAAGGAAGGTCCATTCTCAATTTCTTGGTTAATTGTCCCAGGGGGACAATGTCTATCAAATCTATTGATGCATCTGCATATGTTGAAGATGCACAATTACTATGTGAATTGTTAGATGGCTTCATCCAAGAGATAGGTCAAAGTAAATTATAGTTGCAAGAAAAGACAAGTCGGCCCTATGGGAAAAGTTCACTAGCAGAAGAAGTATAAATAAGGTGACACCTTAGCTCATTTGAGCACTCACTCACTTAGCCAGTGCGCAAGTCTAAGGAGGAACTGCAGTGGCAACTAGGGTGCAAGTTTGGAGAGTTGTAGTTGCAGCTGGAGAGGGCACAAGTCCGGAGAAAGGTGTAGCAGTCTTTCCGGTATCTCTCTTGTGCTTCTCTTGGTGAAAGGTACGCTATCTTTGTATGGTTATTGTGTTGTTGCTGCAACATTATTGTGGCTAGGGTTTATTTGTTGGTTCTAGTGTAGAATTGTCGGAATTATTCTAAGTAAAGGTTAGTGTGCTCGAGGGTGGCATATGTGAATGCCTATGGTTGGGTGACAATGATGTGACATTGTCTATGGTTAAACAAGCATACCAAAATTTTAACATGGACTATGTTGCTAATTATGTCGATGTTGGTAGGTTGCTTATGGAGAGGTATCAAACCTTTTATTGGACTCCTTGTGTTTCCCATTGCATTGATTTGATGTTATAGGGCATGAACAAAATTTCTTTGACCAAGGAAATTGTTGGTTCATCTAGGAGTGTCATGATATATATATATATATATATATATATATATATGTTCTTACACTCATGAGACAATTCACAAGAAACAAGGAGTTGGTCCATCCAACAGTCACGCGTTTCTCCACTAGCTTAATTTTTCTTTAGTCTCTCCACAATTCTATGTTGGATTTGCAGAGGATGTTTCTTTCAAATGAGTGGAATGTTTGTGTCTACAACACTAAAGTGGATGGGAAAGCCTTAGCCCAACTTGTGAAACACAATCTTACAGGAGTTTTGTGTCGTTAGTAAACCTTTGGTAAAGGCTCTTCGCTTGGTTGATGGTGACAAGACTACAATGGGCTACTTGTATGAAGTCGTGGATAGGGCAAGGAAGCTCTCCATCGGTACTATGAGGACAAGGGGGAGGATGGATTCACTAGATGAGCCGAGATATAAAGTGTGATTGATGAGAAATGGAACAATACTCTCCATCGTTCGATTCATGCAACAGGGCTCTACCTCAACCCCGCATACTCTTATGTATGTAGTTTTAGATTTGATGTTGAGGTTATGGATGGATTTTTCCAATGTGTTTGGAGGATGGTGTTGACAGATGTTAAATGCTCAAAGATTTCCAAACAAATGGAGATATATAAGATAGGTGCTAGGACATTTGGTTGTGATATGGTTATCCAAGACAAAACCACTAAGATGCAAGACAAAACCACTAGGATGCCAGGTAAGCTACCCATAAAATTTATTTCAGACTTTCAAATTTCAATGTCTTTCTTTTATATCTATTTGTTACTCAATGGAAATATAATTCATTGTCTTTCCTTTCCATTTATTTGTTGTAGATGTTTGATGGGCAAACTATGACAAAAGATCCCCAGAGTTACAAAACATGCCATTCAGGTATTTGTTGAAGTTTTACTTATACAGCTAGCAATTACGATTCTTCTTTATTATTATAATCATTTAGCACATTAGCTGCATAAATAAGATCACTGAAAGAAAGGCAATCACAGAAACAATAAAGACACACAGATTATCCTGGGAAACCCTCATGGGGGAGAAAACCCAGCAAAAACTTCCTCAATATAGATAGACCAAAGACCGAATAGAAGATCCTCCTCTACTCCTTCACTAGGAAGTGTAGCGCACCACTTAACCAAGAAATCCCAAGAGATTGACCAAAACCCTCCTTGATGTCACCTCCAGTTGCAGTAGTTTCTCCTCCAAGACTTGCACACTGCAAAGTTGGTTGGTGAGCATGTCCAAATGAGGCACTAGCCTCTCTTATAAATAGTGGTCTAGTCAGCCTATATTTAGGTATGGGCCGACCTGTCACTTTACCCTCTTAATTTACATTTAACTGTCAAGGCACAAAACGGTCGACTTTTCCAAAGCCACAATAGGGCCTAATTAATAAATATAATATAATAATAGTATTCAACATTCTCTCTTAGGTAGAATATTCTTCGAAGCTACAATATTTCAACACTCTCCCTTAACAAGGGTATTCTATTGACAACATTAATAACAACGGACTGGACTCAATACATCATCAAGAGGAGGGGACATCGTCATCAACATCGGGAATATTGTTGGTCATATCTATAGGTCATCGGAAGTTTTTCTCATCATCAACATCAGTAGAAACTGAACATCATCATCATCTGCAGCGCGGAGCTGGAGTAACATCATCATCAACAACAACATGAAACTGGAACATCAACATCAACAGCACAAAGTCGAAACATCAACATCAATAGCACGAAGCTGGAATATCAACAGCATGAAGCTGGAACATCAACATCAACAGCACGAAGCTGGGATATCAACATCAATATGTGGCAACAGAACGAGGCAGGTGCATCAACAACATCTATGGTACACAAACTGTCCTTATCGGACCTTCGAGATCTGCCCAAGAATCATAAGATTCCCTAGGATATAAAATCCTAACAAGATACCACGTGGTACTCTAACAAACCGTCCTTATCGGACCTTCAGAATCTCCCAGGAATCATAAGATTCCCTAGGATATAAAATCCTAATTGAGCTACCACTACTGACCATAGCGGGCATATACATGCACAGGTACTCTAATAGACCGTCCTTATCGAACCTTCGGGATCTGCCTAGGGATGATATGTCCCCTAGGATATAAAATCGTAACTGAGCTACTCGTTGTTGGTCAAGATACCATAGTATCATCAACATCACTCCCTCTTTCGAGGGAGGTCCTTTCGAACTACACCAAGCTTGTCTCGGAAGTACTCAAACTTCACACGAGACAGAGGCTTAGTCAACACATCTGCAACCTGCTCATATGTGCCAACTCCCTTCTGCACCATGTCACGAATGTAGTGATACCGGATCTCTATGTGCTTCGTCTTATCATGGAACACTGGGTTCTCTGTCATCTTTATGCAACTCTGGTTATCACATAGAATCATGGTAGCTTCCATCTCCAAATCGAACAGACTTGTCAACAACTTCCGAAGCCATATAGCCTCACAACTGGCGGAACATGCTGCAATGTACTTCGCTTTTGTCGTGCTGAGACTCTGAGAGCAATATTGGATTGTTTCCTGCTTTGCCACGAAGTCATGGCTGACCCTAAACTGAAACAACATCCTGAAGTGTTTTTTCTGTCTGAAGCACTTCCAGCCCAATCTGAATCAATATAGCCATACAATCTAAAGTCATAGTCTCCAGTATAACAGAGGCCATAGTCCAACGTACCCTTAAGGTATCTCATCACATGCTTTGCAGCTACAAGGTGAACACGTCTAGGCTCCACCAGATACTGACTCAAGGTGTTCACAGCGAAGCATATATCTGGCCTTGTATTTGTCAGATACATCAACGAACCAATAATTTGTCTGCATAGAGTAACATCAACTAACTCTAACGAAGTATCAACCAGGAGCTTCAAATTCATCTCCATGGGTGTTGCCATGGATTTACATTCCAACATGTCAAACTTCTTCAATATTTCAACTGCATACTTCCCTTGGTTAAGGAAGATCTTCTATGGGCTCTGCCAAACTTCAAGACCTAAGACATAATGCATTGGGCCTAGGTCTTTCATCTCAAATTCTACAGCGAGCTTTCTTTTGCAATCTTGTGATGAGCTTTTCTTCTCCTGTCAAGAATAAGTCATCCACATATAGTAGCAATACAACTAGCTCATCATTCATAACCTTGAAGTAAAGATTAGAATCAGCTTTCCTCTTGGTAAAGCCCAAGCTCATCAGAAAACTAGCAATCCTGCCATACCAAGCTTTTGGATCTTGCTTCAACTTGCAGACATGAGTCTTCCTGTCCTGTACTTCGAAATCAAATTTTCACATCACATTGTACTAATCTGGTACACTTGCTCAGCTGCAACTCAATCTACATAATCATGTGATGGTTCTATGTGCTTTCTGCAAAGCACTATTTGTCTCACTGCCTGAAAGTATGTTCTCTACTTTTTCTGCAATTGTTCCTTCTGGAATCGGGACTCTGCACCTGTAACTTCTCTTTCTGAAGCTAAGAATGATTGCCCCATTCTCACTGTAGTTGTTGAACTCTAAGAGTAGCTCCTCTACCCCATCACGACAATAACTTCATCTAAAACTAAGAGTGGCTCAATAATTGATACTGAGGGTAGCTTATCATCTTTTTTCTGGAGGTAATTCAATCTTCTATTGTAGTCATGTCTCCATGGCCCAACTAATGTATTGCAACAACTGGCACTGGAGATAACTCAATCTCAAATACAGGGATTGTCATACCTATTCCCTCTTAATCTCATACTGTATTGGCTTCTTTTAATGAATCATGTTTGTTCTATATATACTTCTTCTGATTACTAGAGCAAGTGTCTCGTCATAGTCTTCTCCCTCTTGCTGGGAGAATCCTCTGGACACAAATCAGGCTTTGCATTATTATCTGCAACATGCTTGATCTAGTAGATCAATCTTGGAAGTCACCACTGACTTCCCTTTTTGTCTCAAGGCAAAACCCATATCCCAGTCCCTCTAACTGGCTTCCTCCTTTGTCACTGAAACAAGGGAATTTTCCCAGAAGATTTCATATCTCCTAGAAGTCTCTAAAGCTACGATCTAGTCTTCTCAACTCATGGCATCTGTCTGTCAGTCCTGGAAGATGTCTCTTTTTCCCATCTGATCCTTTCTGAGATCAGGCTTACTCTGAATCTTGATTTCTTCTGAGTCTACAAAAAACTTCATAGTCTCTGCATGATATACTTAGTGTTTGAATACCAAGTCTTAATATGAAAAGTTGAGTAAAACTTCAAACGAATTCTACTTCCTGTCAAGGTAGCTTCATTATCCATTGACCAAGTCTACTGTGAGTTCTATTCTAATGTTCAGTCATCTTTGGAGCCTTCTGCTCCTTACAATCAATCTCCATCTAAGATACTCTGTATCTCAAAAGTAGCTTCTTCTTCATCTTCTTTGGTACATGGATGTATACGATCATGTATACAACTTGGATAGTCTGCTCCATGTATACGGTTAGGGTTATCACCTATGACCTACTCGGAACAAGAACAACAAGTGAGAAACAACAGATAAGAATAATACTCTTTATAATAATAATAAAACAATAGCAAGAACAATCATCACAGTAGCTCCTTTAGAGCTATCACTTGTGACCTGCCTGAAACAAGGGTAAAAAGTAAGAAATACAATAATAAGGAATGAGAGAAACACTCTTCTCGTGTTGTGATCAATCATTCCTCCATGGTAACCTGGAAACAAAACAAGAAGTTTTCCTAGAGGAGATGTTAGTTATATCTAGTAAATGATTACAGTAAGCATTTATCTCAATAGTGCTCACATGCTACCAAGTATTCAATAATAAAACTTTTCAAAGATTGCTATCACAACTATAGTGTTTAGCAGTTATCAAACTTGATATGTGTAAATTTGAATCTTATCAATTTAATCAATCAAACCTGGAACCTGGAGTCTTGTCCTCAAGAATGAGTGTGTTGCTTTTCTTCCGAGTCTCCTTCACTCAAGATGACAAGTATTTTCTTCAACCTGTCCTCTGTACTAAGATAATATGCTTTCTTGACAGAAAACCGGGTTAGAGAATAAACTCTATAATCTCAACTTTAATCAATCTAATACTTTGACATTAATTTCGACCAATGATTAGTATGATAGTCATAACTTCAATAGATCAAAATACAACCTAAATGTTCATAAGATCACAATAATGACATAACAAATAGAGGCATATCAAATTAATCAAACCTAGGGTGCATTGTTCCTCTGAATGTGATGGATCTGAGACCCTTCTGGATCTATGATTGTTGTTTAGACAAAAGATCCTTTCTCCTGCAAATACCTTTTAGAATAATGCTACAGTTTGAACATATGTAAGTACATACCTCTAATAGTATCGACAGGTAGTGGCACCATCTAGCAGCAGTGGCAATAAATAACAAACCTTTAAAACTTCAAAGGTGTTGCAACTTGTAATTTAAAGGTAGTTGGAGATTTGCTAGGGTAAGGCGCACTAGGACAATAAAAATCAGTCCCAACACTTCACAGAAACCTTCATTGCAACTGGTACTGCAACTGGTGTTGCAACTGGCATGAAGGAACTAGTACGACGGAACTGGCACTGCAACTACAACTTAGGGTTTTATGAGGAAACCCTAATTTTTCAAACTTCAAATTTCGGAATTTTGATCCAGGGGCTAGATGCACCCTCCTAGGGCGAGCTTCTAGAAGTGGTTACTTCCTCCAAAATCCTCCTTAAACAAGGAAAACGTCAAACTTAGGGTTTATGCAGAAACCCTAATTCTGCAGCAGCTACAACATTGTAAATTGAATCTGGGAGAGGGTGTATTGAGGCTAGATACTTCTTTATAAACTGTGAATTGGTCTTTTTCAGGCCTGCTCTGATACCATGCTGAAGTTTTACTTATACAGCTAGCAGTTACGATTCTTCTTTATTATTATAATCATTTAGCACATTAGCTGCATAAATAAGATCATTGAAAGAGAGGCAATCACGGAAACAATAGAGGCACAGATTATCCTAGGAAACCCTCATGGGGGAGAAAACCCAGCAAAAACTTCCTCAATATAGATAGACCAAAGACCAAACAGAAGATCCTCCTCTACTCCTTCACTAGGAAGAGTATCGCACCACTTAACCAAGAAATACCAAGAGATTGAGCAAAACCCTCCTTGACGTCACCCCCAGTGGCAGCAGTGTCGCCTCCGAGACTTGCGCACTACAGAGCTGGTTGGTGAGTGTGTCCAAATGAGGCACTGGCCTCTCTTATAAATAGTGGTTTGGCCAACCTATAATTAGGTCTGGGCCAACCTGTCACTTTACCCTCTTAATTTACATTTAACTGTCAAGGCACAAAAGGGACGACTTTTCCAAAGGCACAATAGGGCCTAATTAATAAATATAATATAATAATATTATTCAACATTCCCTCTTAGGTAGAATATTCTTCGAAGTTACAATATTTCAACAGTATTTAGTCAAACTTGCAGCTCTTTAGGGTGTGAGCGCAACTGGAGTGTCTTTGAAAAAATACACTCCAAGAAGCACCTTATCCCCAAGAGTTTCACCTTCCACCTCAAGCTCAGCCTCAACACGCTCACCTACTGCTTTAAAAGAAAGAGCATCAGCAGTGACCTTTGCCCATAAAAGGGGTAGAGGGAATTGTTGATATCTTAGTGCATTATGATTATCCTTGTAGTATCTAAATGCCTCATGATGATCATCTCATGAGATACATTTATTTTTGTTTTGATGTGATTTTGTATTATCGTGTCAGGACTTATGACTCAAGAAAGATATCATATTTCGGTATCGATGTGTGATGTACCACTTGACATCTTATACATCTTCTATATCAGTTTTATTTTCATATTTATGTAGCAATGTGTTTGTTTGATGATGTTGTTGCTTTAGATGTTTAAAAAATGAAAAAAAACATGATTTTTTTTGTATTTTTTTAAGTTTCCCAATAATTTCTGATATTTTCCCTGATATTTCCCTAAGTTATATTGCAGACCCTCAGTGATAAATTCATCGAGACGATAAATGTGACACTGAAATAGACCCAGGTTGAAATCTTGTTGGCTGCATTATTTGGTTGATTGAATGTTGAGAAGCATATTTGAAGCTATCCAGCAAATAGGTTATCACAGCTAGGAAAGAAGGCAAGTGGGCCCTTATTTAAGACCTCAGAGTAGTCATTCGTGACTCCCCTCCTATTGGTAGGTTCAATCTTTGATCTAAATGACAAGCTCATCATGACCAAGATGGGGGAGAGGGGGTGGGTACATCAATCATTTGCATTTCTTGTTGACCTCGTAATGGCATATTTTGTTCCTGTTACAACATAATCTAGCGCCCAGAAAAGTGTAAAGTCCCAAACACCAAGGTGTTAGTTTTGTACAACTTATGAAGGCTACCCACTATCACCTCAGTAGCTCCTCCTCTCTCTTTTGGTTGGCTCTTCTCCAACTCAAACGGAGCTTCCCTAAGGATAGGATTATCAAGGCTATGGAGTGGGGTCTCAAGGTGAAAAATGACGAGAAAGCCTCAATAAAACAATGTGGTTGTAATAATGGTATGTGGTAGCAAAAATGGAAAAGGGGATGTCGAAAGGAAATGAAAGGGAAACGAGGGGAACAAGGAAATGGGATGATGTAAGACTAGTGTTAATCAATCTAAGGGTTAATGGAGTAATGAAACATTGAATGAATGAAAGAACTAGTGTGTTACAATCAACTACTTTGAGGTAAGCTATAAAGTTGGAAAGGGTTAGTTTACCACATTCAACTTCTTGGATGAAAAAACTTATTTGATGCATTCATCACTTGGGTGCGTACTTAAGGTAAAAGAAATTAGTTTAATACAATTTACCTCAAAGTGTTTGCTGAAAATAAGTTATAGTATCAAGTATTGGAGGGCTAAGGGTGCCACTCATCAATACAAATGTGAAAGAGCTGTTCTATGGCTGAAATGTACTTCAAAATCTGCAACTTAGTTTGATAAAAAAAATGGAAAACAAGTGCCGAAATAAAATAGCAAATAAACAGGAGGGATAACCTCCTCACATTGCTTATTCCTAAATGAATATTGAATTCATTATTAATCCTTCACATAAGTATGATAACATGAAAATTCTACAACATATAAACAACACTTGAAAAGTGTCACATAACCATACAACAAAGTAGATCAATACATCAATGCTTCATTAGTCTTTGAGGGTTTGATACACAAGGAAAGCTCAACATCATCTCCAACCTCCTACAATTTCCTTTACTTGTTCACTCTCTAAGACCAAATTCCCCAATTGACAATTACAAATGAAATGGAGAGAAAGTCCTCTTTATAGAGTGAGTTAAGTCTCTCATACAAATAAAATATATCATCTTTCTAACTAACTCCATGACAAGTCAATAAATGGTAAAATATTGGTGTAATTAGATCCATGGTTGACAACATCAAATCATTTGGGCACTAGCCTCTTCAAGAGAGGTCGCCCTCATCCAAAAATAGGCATTATATCACGTCAATGCTAAATAGGTCCAATAGAATTCTCCCTCCAAGAATGGATGCATGCAAAATATAATAAAATACTCTTCAATCTAAGAGGATGTGCTCAAGGGTCCACCTAGAAGAGCTCACAAAGTGCACCCTCCAAGGTAAATGAGAGATATAACAATAAAATATTCCTCCAACGAGAATGCTCCATACCCAACCTCCAAAAATACAAAGTGGTCCACAAGATGCATGCAACCAATCCACACATGCAAATCCCAAGGTAACCAACTCTATGGATGAATGTGCAAGATGGGCGTCAAACCCCAAAATAGTAAGTGGGCGTCAAACCCCAAAATAGTAAGTGGGCAACCTCCAACAAAAAAGAGAGATAAGGGCGAATTACGGTTTTGAGCATGCCAAAACTCCAAAAAATAATAAATATCCACCCCCAAGAATAGCAAGAAGTGTCTCCACGAGTTCACACTCCAAGGATAGGCCCAAGTATAGTAAGATGACCAAGTAAATGCATGTCATGTGCCACCTTCCTCCTTCAAGTGTGAAAAGGAAGCCAATGGAGTAGGGTGCCCGAGCTATTAACCTTAATATCGATAAATTAGATTAATTTAACCACTAAACAATTAAATCAACCTCAGCATGTCTGCACAAAGGTTAATGCTCAAATATAACCATAGTCCCCCTCCAATTAGTCACCAACAAATTAAATCACCATAAACATGTGTGCCAAAGGTGGGTGCAATTTAATAAAGTGTTGTACCATGTAAATAAAAGATGTTCTCCCTAGTAAACCCCATCATGGTAACTACAAAACATAAATCCCAACCTAAGGTGCACCACCACCAAGGGATTATTCCATCAAAAGTAAAAGTAATTATCCAACATTAGAAAAAAGGTTAGATCACCATTAAATCATATGTACTACCTCCCCTTCTAACTCAAACTTAGGAAATAACACATCAATGAGGGTACTAACATCATTAAACAAGGACCCTTTGCTTGACCTATATGTTGACATCTCTCATTGTTCTATTCTTGGTGAGGTCATTCTTTTGGAGGACTTCAATGCCCATGCCAAATCTCTAAAGATCCAAGGACACCCTTGACTTGCAAGAGATTTACCTAGGCATAATGGACCATCATAAGAAAAGTGTTAGCCTACAGTGTTGAATTTTAATGCTTAGCTCAAGCACATGTAGTTTCTTTCAATTTGGCATGAACTTGAACCATAAACAATGCAGCAAATACAATATACAATAGTTGCAGTAACCAAGATCACAAGAAGAATAACCATGCACAAGACACGATAATTTGTCCTGGGAAAACCCTTCTCAAACAAAGGAAAAACCCAACAATCCTTTGCTATAGAGTCAAGAGAAGATCACCCTTTCACCACAAACCCTAGTGCACACAAGAGGGTGTTCTATGACCAAGAAAGCTAGCGCCTAAGAGAAACGCGCACCAAATTTCAGATCTCCACAATGTGTGTTGTGAGAATGAGATATGATCCACAATGGGGATGTATCTCCCCTATAAATACATAACCTTGTTGGATTTTCAATGAGCTATGGCTCATGCATTCTCTTTAAATTTTTTGTTTAACATTTACTTGAACCATAACTACTGCAGTAAACCAAGATCATAAGAAGAATAACCATGCACAAGAACACAAGAAGTATCCTAGGAAACCCTTCTTAAGAAGGGAAGAAAACCCAGCCAATCCTTTGCTATATTCTTCAAGAGAAAGACCTCCCACACCATCACCAAACCTAGCACACAAGAGGGTGTTGTAAATCTCATAATTTCAGACCACAACTTCTGAAATCATGAGATGACACAATGATAAGTGTGTTTCCTCAATGGGGATTCACTTTTATTTATATAAGACTTATCACATCAAATGATGCGTCTTTTGGCACAAGAGGGCCGACCTCAATAACTCAAAATATAATTAATAATTACCATATTAATTATCTTTTATATTAATTATATTTTACATTAAGGCGGGGCCGACCTGTACCCTTTACATTACAAATAGGGTTAAAGGTAAGTCTGACTCTTGAACAATATAGCAAGGGATCTCATACACCCACTAGTGCTCACCCACTAGGGGCACATCCATAGGGATGTCCATATCTCTACCTCACTGTGTCTCACAAGAGAACCACACTCACTAGTGCTCAACCACTAGGATCATGTTCACCTGTGTTCATCCACAGGCACGTCCACTCAATAGATCTTCTTTCCCACTACATTACACAGGAGAGTCATCTGGAGTTCATCATCTCAACTCTCTGCTCAGAGGAGGCTAATACATCATCTTCATCTCTGTCTCATGATGATGCACCCAGCTCTATGGGAATTCACACGTTCACCTTGTGCTCAGCCACAAGCACATCCAACTCAGCAGATCTCCTTTCTCATTGCGTTACACAGGAGAATCAGCTGGAGTTCTTCTCAACTCTCACTACGTTCCAGCTCTGTCACAGATAGGAACCACACACCCATCTCAGGGGCTCTCTCTCAGGTCTGTGTCCTAGAGGATGTCTCACGCAGTTGTAATCATCAACACTCCCTCTCAATTAGGGAGGCATTCTCCATCGGGCCAAATCTCGCACGAAAGTATTCGAACTTCGGCCTGGCTGTAATCATCCACATTCCCTCTCAACTAGGGAGGTAATCTCCACCAAGCTAGTTTCTCACATAAGTACTTGAACTTCGTATTGGCAAGCGGTTTGGTGAAGATATCTGCAATCTGGTCATGTGTAGGAAGATATCGCACGTGTACTTCTTTCCTCTGCAACATGTCTCTGATATAATGTTATTTTATCTCAACGTGTTTCGATCTATCATGAAACACAGGGTTCTCGAAGATCTTTACACACAACTCTGGTTATCATCATAGAATCCATCTTATGATCAAATAAATCTATCAGAAGCCACACTGCTTCGCAGACTGCCACACTCAATGCTATGTGCTTTGTTTTTGCAGTACTCAAGGCCACAAAGCTTTGTTTCCTACTGCACTAGGAAACCATGGCCAACTCCAAGGTAAGACAACAAGCGGATGTGCTCTTTCGATCCACTGTACTCTCTACTCAATCTATATCGGTATATCCCTACAAACTCAAGTTCACACTAGAGGCATATCTCAGGCCATATCCAACTGCGCCTCGTATATATATCTCAATACATACTTTACTGTTATACAGTGAGTCTGTCTCGGCTGACTCATGGATTGACTAAGCACATTCGCTGCATAGCATATATCATGTCTGGTGTTAACCAGATACATCAATGATCCAATCAATTGTCGGTACACATGTGGATCAATCTCGTCTGAATCATCATCATTTATGTTTCGTCAAATCCACCACCATCGGTGTAGACATGGATTTTGCATTCTGTCATACTGAACTTCTTTAATATCCCCACTGTATATTTTCCTAGACTTAGGAAAAGTCTCATTGGTCCTCTGTCATACTTCTTGTCCCAAGAAGTAGTGCATCATACCAAGATCCTTCATCTCGAAATCAGAGGTCAAAGCTTGCTTGTAACAACATGGCTTCTTGAATAAGTCATCAAAATCAGGCTCTAGTCACCAACAATGTAATAGTATAGGTTTGGATCAGCAACACTCTTGCTGAAACCCAAACTTCATCAAGGATCCATCTCTCTGATGTAGTTTCCAACTCATGGATGGTAGTACAGATGGGAGTGCATCGGGCTACTGGATCAATATGTCTCATCATAGTTCACTCCCTCTGCTTGTGAGAATCCTCTGACTACAAGTCTCGTTTTGTATTTCTCGACACTTCCATCAGTTGCATGTCTTTCTGCCTCTTGCAAAGTTTGTCAAGGTTTAGACAGGCCCTTTCATGGCCTGTTGCAATGTCCCTGGGAATATCAACTGGAACAACTGGATCAACTGTATCAATGGCTATCTCCCTCTGGACTAATGAAGAGGAAGAAGGTATTGTCTCTCTTTCTCAATTAATTTGACTCCTTCTGAGTTAAGTAACTCCCTCTGAAGTCTAAAGGATAAGCATTTTCCTTTGATGTTAACCTGCCTGGAACAAGAAAACAAACGAAAGGAAACGAGACAAAAATATCTCCTAGAGGAGATTCATGAGTACATCTCTAGAATCAAAACATTTGGTGTCACAGCTACAGACCTACTTGTAATGTAGCAACTTTAGAAATGTAGGTTAGAGGCATGCTAATTAAAAAACAATCAAACCTGGAGTCTTCACTTCCAGTGTGTTGTTCTTCTGAATGCATTGAAACTTCTCTGGGTCCATGATTGCACCAAGAGTTCCTTCCTCTTGCAAGTACCCTTATGAAAATGATGCAGATAATATATATATATATATATATATATATACAAGTGCATACCTGAGAGTGTACACCAATGGAGGTTCTGTTTGTTTGCCAATGTCATGATGATCAATGACATTCCTCGCTTGTTTGTCTTGTAGCCACCTATACCACACAAGTCTCTGACGAAGTCTGCATCAACCTTCAGAGTTGTATGCATTTACAGGAATTCCTTCATTCCGATGCTCAAGCATGACTTCCACTTTTGATGCCCAGAGGATATCCCTTTGAGTGTTCACTTCATCATTGTTGAGAAGGATATAGTCAACCTCATTGGCTGATGTTGAATCTTGTACACTGATGCTAGCTTCAGGATTCAACATGCTTTGATCATCAATTCTCAAATAGTTCTCTTCAATTCTGCAAGGATGTTTATGTCTGGAATTTGCATCTTTCCTAGGAGAAATTGTAGAGATCTGTTTCTGTAAACCACCATTTCCCACAACTGATGTAGGTGCACGGTCAGCTAATTTGTTGTCCTGATGTTGCATGGCTGAAGATGCCATCGTTCCTTCAACATTTGATCTGCATGCCAATTTTGGCATACTAGTAACCAATGTCTTAGACTGCCCCACCAAAAACATTTAGATCCTTTTTTTTTGTTTTGCTGAGAATTCACACTGTCCGGACACATTATCGTTGTTCAGGACTTAATTACAGAAATGGCTACAGGACTGCGATATTACAGGCTGGACTGGTGACCTTTGGAGGGGAGGATCCACTTTATTCTTCTCGGTGCACCCCAACCTGTTGAATGCTTAATTAGCGGTGGTATCAATGTAGAAATCCTGAGTATTCGGATTACCAAGCCTTAATAAATACCCTGGATATTCAATGGGCTATGAGTAAGGATATTGACCTCGGACCGGAACTGAAACAGGCCCATTAACAAGGACTCAAGTTGGTAGTTCTGTTATTGGCTCTCGAATGGGAATTGGATCCGCCCAAAGGGAAACTGGTTCTCGATCTAAATCTTAATTGTATATTGTTGTGTTAGACTGCTTTAGCCCATAGGTACCTTAGTGCTACCTTTTATTTGAGCATGCACCTAGCCATCTCAATCAAGGTTCAAATTTGTTCTCTGTCACTACATTCTACTATGGTGTGTAAGTAGTTGAAAATTGATGCCTTTTTAAAACAAAACAGCCCTTCCCCTTTTTTAAAGTACCTAATATAGTCCTGTAGTTGGTATGCTGAGCTTCAGACTGTCCGGACTTCCTATTACAGTCATGTGGCTGGTATGTTGAGCCTCTCCTAGGCAGCGGCTACCTTTTCTAGCAGACCGAGTTACCAAGGAACAAGTGGCAGCCTTTCCATGATGTCTAGGAAGCTTAAACAAGGTTCAGTTTAGGCCTGCGGCCAGTTTTAAGGAGGGTTACCACAGGGTGTTAGGTAGGGTTCGGCCCTTTCCTTTTATTACAGACCTGTTGAGTTTAGTGCTGCAGCCTTAGAGGATCCCCAGAACAGTCTGAGTTCCTTCCCTCTTCCATTTTTAGGGGGTCTGACCCTTCTCCTAGGCTCTGGCCTCTTTCCATACGCTTTGGCTGCTTGTTCAAGGGTTGAATTTCACCACAGAAGGAAGATCCGGCTCTCTTCATTTACCACAGAAAATCAATTTAGGTCCGGCCTCATCTCTTCATACCTACAGCAGAATTTTGGCAGCCCTTTACCTTCAATGTGCAATGATTTTCTTCAAGCCTGCTCAGATACCATGTTGGATTTTCAATGAGCTATGGCTCATGCATTCTCTTTAAATTTTTTGTTTAACATTTACTTGAACCATAACTACTGCAGTAAACCAAGATCACAAGAAGAATAACCATGCACAAGAACACAAGAAGTATCCTGGGAAACCCTTCTCAACAAGGGAAGAAAACCCAGCCAATCCTTTGTTATATTCTTCAAGAGAAAGACCTCCCACACCATCACTAAACCTAGCACACAAGAGGATGATGTAATTCTCATAATTTCAGACCACAACTTCTGAAATCATGAGATGACACAATGATAAGTGTGTTTCCTCAATGGGGATTCACCTTTATTTATATAAGACCTATCACATCAAATGATGTGTCTTTTGGCACAATAGGGCTGACCTCAATAACTCAAAATATAATTAATAATTACCATATTAATTATCTTTTACATTAAGGTGGGGCCGACCTGTATCCTTTACATTACAAATAGGGTTACAGGTAAGTCTGACTCTTGAACAATATAGCAAGGGATCTCATACACCCACTAGTGTTGAGCCACTAGGGGAACATCCATAGGGATGTTCATATCTCTATCTCACTATGTCTCACAAGAGAACCACACTCACTAGTGCTTAGCCACTAGGATCACGTTCACCTGTGCTCATCCACAGGCACGTCCACTCAACAGATCTTCTTTCCCACTGCATTACACAGGAGAGTCATTTGGATTTCATCATCTCAACTCTCTACTCAGAGGAGGCTAATACATCGTCTTCATCTACGTCTCATGACAATGCACCCAGCTCTATGGGAATTCACACGTTCACCTTGTGCTCAGCCACAAGCACGTCCAACTCAGTAGATCTCCTTTCTCACTGCGTTACACAGGAGAATCATCTAGAGTTCTTCTCAACTCTCTGTAAGGAGGAGGTTATCACTACGTTCCAGCTCTGTCATAGATAGGAACCACACACCCATCTCAGGGGCTCTCTCTCAGGTCTGTGTCCTCGAGGATGTCTCACGCAGCTGTAATCATCAACAAACCTAACTCATCAATAGATGTGTCTATTGGCACAATAGGGCCGACTTGTACAACTGAATAATATAATTAATCTTTTACACAATATTAATTATCTTTACATAGTGGGGCCGACTTGTACCCTTCACAATACAAAATTAGGGTTTCACAATAATCTTACTCTTAGACAATATAGCAAGGGATCTCACAAACATCCTCTAGTGCTCTGCCACTAGGGACAAGTCCACATGTGCTCAACCACATGGACGTCACCCTCAACAGATCAATTCAACTAAATCCATAGGAGTACGAACTAGAGAGCCATCACAAGTCAACTCAACTAAGTCAATAGGAGTATGACAAGAGACCATCTCAAGTCATCTCAACTCAGTACAGAGGAGCACGACAGGAGACCAACACAAGTCATCTCAACTCAATCCAGAGGAGTACAACTAGCCTATCACATAGGCGTTCTCACAAATCATCTCAACTCAGTCCAGAGGAGAATGATCAGGAGAATGTCTCATGAAGCTGCAATCATCAACACTCCCTCTCATCTAGGGAGGGATTCTCCATCAGGCCAAGTCTCTCACGGAAGTACTCGAGCTTTGTCCTGGAAAGCGGTTTGGTGAAGACATCTGCAACTTGCTCGTGTGTAGAAAAGTACTGCACATGTACTGCTTTCCTCTGCACCATATCTCTGATATAATGATATTTGATCTCGATGTGTTTCGATTTATCGTGAAACACGGGATTCTCTGAGAGCTTCACACAGCTCTGGTTATTGCAATGGATAACAGTGAAATCTATCTCATGTCCAAATAAGTCTGCAAGGAGCTTGTGAAGCCACACTGCTTCGCAGACTGCCACACATAATTCAATGTACTCTGCTTTTGCGATACTCAAAGCCACTAAAGTTTGTTTCCTGTTGCACCAAGAAACCATGGCAGATCCCAAAGTAAAACAACAATCGGAGGTGCTCTTCCGGTCCACTATGCTCCCTGCCTAATCTGCATCGGCATATCCCTTCAATCTCATGTCTACACCGAAGGCATATCTCAGTCCATAACCAACTGTGCCTCATAAATATCTCAACACATGCTTTGTTGTTATCCAATGTGTTTGTCTCAGTTGACTCATAAACTGACTAAGTACACTCACTGCATAGCATATATCAGGTCTAGTGTTAACCAGATACATCAATGATCCAATCAGCTCTTTGTAAAGATGTGGATCAATCTCGTCTGAATCAGAAGAAGTCTCACTCAGTTTCTTAAGATTCATCACCATCGGTGTAGGCATGGGCTTGCAGTCTGTCATCCCAAATTTCTTCAATATCTCCACTATGTATTTTCCTTGACTCTAGAAAATCTCATCAGTCCTCTACCACACTTCTAGACCCAAGTAGTGCATCATACCAAGGTCCTTTATCTCAAATTCAGAAGCCAATGCACGCTTGCATTCAACAATAAGGCTTTCTGAACCAGTGAGGAATAAGTCATCAACATATAGGACCACAATCAAGCACTAGTCACCAACAATGTTGTAGTATAGGTTGGGATCAGCAACACTCTTGCCAAAGCCCAAACTCATCAAGTATCCATCAATCTTCTCATACCATGCACGAGGTGCCTACTTTAGTCCATACAGGGCTTTCTTCAACCTGCACACATGAGACTCCTTCTCATGTATCACGAATCCATATGGCTGCTCGATGTAAACTTCTTCCTCAATCTCTCCATTGAGAAAGGTTGTCTTCACATCCATCTGATGTAGTCTCCAACCCATGAATGCGACAAAGGCAATAATCGTACAGATGGAAGTGTATCAGGCAACAGGAGAAAATGTATCCTCATAATCTATTCCCTCCACCTGAGAGAATCCTCTAGCCACAAATCTCGCTTTCTGCTTCTCGACACTTCCATCAGCTGCATGTTTGATCTTATAGATCCACTTGGAAGTCACAAGAGACTTCCCTTTCAGTCTCGGAACAATATCCCATACATCATTCTTCATGATGGACCTATACTCTTCGATCATGGCATCTTGCCAAACCTGTTGACATGCTGCTTCTCCATGACAAGAAGGCTCAGTATCAATGATGTGGCTCATAGTTGAAACATAGCTCGAAAATATCTGTGGTCTCTTGCTCTCTCAGAATGTACCACGAGGAGCTGCATGTCCCTCTGCCTCCTACAGAGTCTATCAAGCCCATGCAGGCCTCTTCTAGCCTACTACAATGTCTCTAGGAACATCAACTGGAGCTGCAGGATCAACTGGATCAGTAACTGTCTCCCTCTGAACTGCTGAAGGGGGAGAAGGTACCGTCTCTTCTTTCTTCTCGCTGTCAATCTCCATCTGAGATTCTTTGGATCTTTGAAAGGCTATCTCTTCCTCAAAGGTGACATCTCTGCTAACTTTGATTTATCTCTGACCAGGGATGTAGATCCGGTATGCCTTCAAAGATTCATTGTACCCCACAAATGTACCCTTTCTGCCTGAAGGGTCTAGCTTGGTGCTACTTTCCTTGGGTACATGAATGTATATTGGACACCCAAATATCTTGAAGTGTCCAACCTCAGGCTTCACTCCGGTGAAAGCTTCTTTGAGAGTCATGTTCTTCAGAATCTTATGAGGGCTCCTGTTCTAAACGTACACAGCTGTCATGGATGCCTCTGCCCACATAATCATAGGTAGGTTATGATCATGTATCATTGCTTTGGTTTCCTCAACAATGGATCTGTTCTTCCTCTCTGCAATCCCATTCTGCTGAGGGTTATAAGGAACAGTGTACTCCCTCTTGCTCCCCGCCTCAATACAGAAATCATTGAAATCCCTGGAGGTGTACTCTCCTCCATTATCCGATCTCAGCACCTTGATCTTCCTCCCGGTCAGGTTCTCAACCTAAGCTTTAAATTCTTGAAATCTCGCAAGGACTCCATCCTTGGTCTTCAGGAAGTAAATCCACGTCCTTCGAGAGTGATCATCGATGAAGAGCACATAGTACAAATTTCCGCTCAAGGAAGAAACAGTCATGGGTCCACAAACATCTGTATGTATCAAGTTCAAGATCTCCTTGGATCTATTGTCATTGCTCGAAAAGGACCCCTTGACATTCTTGCCAAGAGTACAACCTCTGCAAACACCATCATGCTCATTATGTATCTCTAGAAGACCTGTCACCATCTTCCCCAAAGTGGGAAGGGCTCTATAATCTAAATGAGCAAGTCTCCTATGCCATAGCTCGCTCAAGATGATAATATCATGTAACAAGTCCTAGACTAGCTGGACAGCCAATCTGTACAAACTGTTTTCTCGAACACCAATCACCCGAGCAGAATCCATGTGTGAGTTTGTGTGCCATGCAAGAACTTTTCCTTCAGAGAAAGTAACCTTGTAGCCTTTATCTTCTAAGGTAGAAACAGAGACAAGGTTCCTTTTCATCCCAGGTACATATAGTACCTCACTTAATTGAAGAGGTATGTCAGAATCTAGTTGGAAGGAAGAAGATCCAACTCCCTTCACAGTATATCTAGCATTATCGCCAAGTACAACACGCAGACGAGACTCTTTCTCTACAAGATTTGTAAGATGTTCTCAATATGCAGTCATGTGTCTGGAAGCACCACTGTCAATCAACCAAATATCACTATCAGTAGGAGTCGTACCTAAGAGTGTTGATATGAAGAAGAATGATTCAGCTTTTATATCTTCATCTCTTTGATGTGGTTCTAAATCAACATCGGCAGTGGATGCATGTTGTCTTCCTTTCTTCCTGGTACGACAATCTCTCGCAATGTGTCCATACTTATCACATCTAAAACATTGAATCTTTGAAATGTTTTTTCTATGTTCATGACCTGAAGCTACTGAAGTTTTCTTGTCTTTGAATGCTTTGCTAAAACTTCTTCTATTTCTTCTGCCTCTCTTTGCATGAGAAGCAAGGGCTTGATTGTCATCATGATGGGAGTCTTGCACACCTCTAGCTATAAGTCTAGTTTCCTCCTGAGTGCAGTCTGCCCATAGACAATCAAACTGAGGTAAATCTTCTCTTCCACTGATACTTTGAATGAATGGTTCATGTTATCAACCAAAGTTGCAGAAGCTAGATATTGTAAAAGGTTATTGGCCACCTAAGACCTAGGTACGAGCATGTACTCTAGAGTCTTTTTTTTTACTTCTTAATTATTTTTTTTGCCTGCCTTTGTGGGCGATTAAATAATTTCTAAGTTTTTTCACTCAGAAGACTGACTCCAAAGTTGGAGTATGTGTTGGTGGTTAGGCCTTGGCATGGAAAACCAATGCCTAATGTCTAAATATATATGAGCTCATACTAGGTCATCTTAATTGAGTCATATGGAAATTGCGGCTAGGTTTGATAGGTTTTTTTTAATGTTTCAGTGAATTAATTAAATTCCCACAAAAATGGAATTTTTTAATTCTAAGTCAATAAATTGTAAAAATATGGCATCAAACATTATCAGGTGCCATATTTATGGTCGTTTTCCAATCCAGTGTATCATGTAAACCCCTATTTCCCTTCTTTTGAGACAAAAAGGTGATTATTTTGACTAAAAAATGAAATTTACTCTAAAATTACAGAAAAGGGATAATTTCATTAATTTCCTATTTTTAAGAGAACTGGGGAACATGTTGGAAACATGTTTTTCTTATGTCCCCAGTTGACTGAGGACCAAGGCGAGTTTAGCATAGATGAGGGCGACTTCACTAAAGGTTAAAGGCGTGGAGGAGATCCCAAGATACGAACTCGATCCCACTAGCTTAGGTGGTGCATCCTAAAGGGATGGCGCACATCCCAAAGCTCTCACGCACCTCACACACCTACTTCCACTCCCACTCATCCTCACTTCACTCCACTACACTCACCCTTCATCCTACATCACTACCCATCCACTCCACTCCACTCCACACATCTACCTATCCACTCATGCGCCACTCCCCTTTACTCTTGCGCATCTCCTCCTTAGCTCATGCATCCCTCCTTTGGAATTGTCACCTCTCTTGCTATTTAAGCAAGCATACCCCTCCTCCATTCGTGAGTTGGAGCTTTGGGAAGATAGACCTATTGTTGTATCATTGTATCATTTCTAAGTTGAATAAAGAAGACTTTGGAGTTCCATTGGTGTTGATGCTATGTGTGGATGCTTGAATCTTATGCTATAATTGTGAGTTAATCTATATTGTTGCTTCAATTTTGTAATTCTATTGTAAAGGCTTTAAAAGTATGTTGTCATACAGTAGAGTGAGGTAAATCTAGTTTGATTAATCTCATTTCTTTCCTTCTAATTCATGAACTTCTATATTGCATGTCTTCTTTTCGGCTAAATTAACATGCATATTTGAGTTTTTGTTTATGCAAGAGAGACCTTTGTTAACAATGTTTGCAGGGTTTAAGTATATTGTTTGCAGGTTCTTCAAGCTTGGAGGATTGATTGGTTGTAGCTTCAACCTTCAGTTGTCCAAGATTTTCAAGGAATAGAGCTCCCTCTACTCTTCATCAAAGGACCCCATAGCCCATAACTTTTCAATTCTTGGAAAAAAAAAGAGTTTCTTCCTTTCTCTCTCTCACTTTCTTCAAAATATATTTGGTTACCTCCTGCATGCAAGCATAAGAAGCTAGTTTTAAATTCAAATTTCAACTTAGTTTCATTTCGCTTGCAAAGTATCTAGATCTAGGCATCCGTTTATCTATCTAAAGCTAGATCTAGTTAAGAAAAGTTCATTTATTGCTAGTTTATTTTCTGTAAAATTTAAAGGCTTGAAGGTGCATGATTGATTGAGCTTCATTTATGTTATTTGGCAATATTAAAGTGCTTTCATTTGCTATCCTAAAAGGCAGCCCCAAAATCTCTAAAAAAATTTCAAGTTTTTTAGCATAGTTTTCTTTCAATTTCCAAGTATCTTGCAAGTTCTCTTTTCAGTTACAAAGCAGGTTGCATTTTTTTATCTCTTTCAAGTATTGCAAAGTTAATAAACCTTGTTTGTAGTCTAATTAGGGAAATCTCTGAAGTTGTTAGCTCAATGCACGGGAAAACGCTAAAGGGTGATCTGTGAAGTGTTGAAATAATGTAACTGCAAAGTGTATTCTTATTATTATTTGATATATTATTCATTGGATCAATCCCCATTGTGGATTGATCATGTCGGCTATTGTAAAAGGACAAAATCCCCTTTTGCGGATTGGTCATAATGTAATTGTAATAGGCAAAAAGAGAAGTTGGCCCCAGAATATATCAAAGAGGCCCCGGAATATAATAAAGGTGGTTATAACCACCCAAGAGAAGAAATCGGCCCTGCCAATGAAAGGACACTCCCACACGTGCCAGTCTTGTATAAATAAGGAGGCTAGCGCCTCACTTAGACACACACTCACTTGTTCATTGAGAGACAAGTTTTGAAGCTGCAGTTGGAGAAG
>JZKD02S0022290.1:0-12390 GCA_000966675.3 Picea glauca
ACATAAATAAAATAACATTACTAATCTAATATGCCCCAATTAAGGAGTAATGGGCCAATATTAGGGCTTAACAACTCTTATCTTCCATAGTACAATAAAGACACCCTTTTTTGGATATTTTTCGGAGTCTACTTATTGATCGAAGAAGAAGATCGAAGGGAGTTGAATCTTTTGGGGAGAAAAATCCTTCAAATGGGGAGATGTATTCCAAATTGGATCTTTGGAAAACCATTTTTTAAATATTGTGATAATAATGTAACGTTTCATTTAATTTTAGTATGTATTTTTAGCAAAGTTTGAATCAGAAATGAAACATGTGATGGTTGGCGTTCCAAAAGTATCCCAATAAAAGAATGAAGGTTACAGTGAAGAGGCAATGCGAAATGGAAAGGAAAACTAGGAAGTGCAGTAGTGGAAGCAAGAGATCAAAGAGTCCATCCTACTTGAACGTCCATTGATGAAGATTCAAGAAGAATATCCATGATGAGTGAAGGAATATCTGAACCATGGCCATTCATGTTTACTTAGTGAGTAACAATGCATGAGATTTTGAGCATGCATAGCTCACCCCCTATGTAATTAATTATTTGAGCATAATAAAATGGTTCTATTTTTCTTGTTCTGGTTTTCTATGAATAATTTGTTGTATGGGAGGTTGGTCTACATAATACATTGTGCAATGGAGAAAACCCATCTAACAGACCTTTCAATTATCTTAATAATCAATTGGAAAGTTGTTCATTTAATTATCAATTCAGGGTCATATTGAATTTCGATTCGTCATGCACTGTATATGCAAAAGAATATTTTTGTTTATGCAAAATTTTTAGTATGATAATGTCACAAATCAAGCATTCAAGGACACTTGGATCAAGTCACTATATTATGCTAATTCTAAATTTTGAGAAAGTAAATGTCGAACATGCAGGAAAGGAAGATCATTCTTGTGGAAATAAATCACTCTTGCAAAAAATAAATCACTCTTGTGGAAATTGAAACTATACTTACGAAATTGAAATTGCACTTGCTAAATTAAAATCATGTTGCAGTGATCCGTAGGATCTTTTAATGACTATGGTTGAGTTTTTAATTTGCATGTGTTAATTAACCATATGAAAAGCTTAATGAAAGAATGAGGAAAAGAGAGGAATCATGATAGCCATATACACATATGCAGATCTGAAATGAAGTAATAAACAACAAACCATAACAAGAGGATTGATAATGGAGTTCGACACAACGTTGCCTACGTCTTTGGGCCTTTGTCTTTGTGGGGGAGGCTTCTTTATTTCTGTTCAAAAGCTCAAAAGTACATTGCAACAATGCCAATTGGCTACAATACTAATCTGGTCATGTTCTTCTAGATCTCTAGAACCTAGCAAAGAAAACGGCACGCAAAACGGATGTTCGAAGCTCCTAGAAATGGCCCACAAGCGTCTGCTCCTCAATAGCTTCCCTGCATAAAAATGGCTTTGGCTTGGCTTCCCTTCAACATAACTCTGCTCTAACTTTCCTCCATGGCCTCAAACAAGCCTGGTTTTTATAGATCTGAAGTTGGTTATCCATCCCCAACTTCCTCCCAAAATTTGGGCTCCAAAAATGCCCAATATCTCCCAAAAATGGATAAAATCCATTAATACAGGCATAAAATCAATAAAAAAGCCAAAATATAGCATAAAAACCACTTTACATAAAAAAATGGCACAACCCATTTTGGCGCGTGCTCCTAGTCATATGGGGGAGTGGCCATGTGGCTAGGCACTCCTTCTGTACGCTCTTGGCTACTGGTCTTCGGCTCCTGGTCTTCGGGGTAGGCATAGGACCGGGTCTAACAAACTTACCTATGCGCACACCTTGTTCGGAATAGGTTATGGTCGTATGCAACCGCCTGGGAACCAAGGGCTGGTCCCTATCTGCCAACTCCCACGGTCGTGGTCATGTGGTAATGAAATATACCGTGGGCTGGGGCTAAGCCCCAGCCCTTTCCGCCTCCGTTTAATACATTGTTTTAATTCAAATAAAATGAATGTCGTATAGCTGTTAAGAACTACCATTGGAGCGGGCAGTTAGCCCGGTCCTGCCAGTCTGGTGGAGACCATATAATTTTATACAAACCACGAGCCAACCATAGGGTGCCATGTGGCAGCCCATGACTGGGCCACGTGGCACCTCTCCAACCAATCAAAAACTGCCACCTGTCAATCTCTGATTCATCCATGTGCCTGCCATGTACTCTTCCACCTGTCACTGTACCTACCCAGTCAGCCTTGCCACGTGTCTGCCATGTCAGTATGTGCCACGTGTCACCCTTATAGTGGTGACACGTGTCACCCTCTGACTGGTCCAACTGTACCTGTTGTACTCCCTGTCACCTGCCACATGTCATCACCAGGAGATGTCATGTCATCTGTATGACCGTACGACCTGTACAGTCAGCCTTCCACGTGGCACTGTACGGACTATACGGAATGTACAATCATCCATTTTTTTTGTCTGTTTGGGTTTTCGGACAGAATGCGATATCTTTCGCATATGAAGCCCGTTTGACGAAGTAAATATATGGACAGAATCAGGAAGATGAGACGGACACAATGACGCTAGTTTCATCGGATTCCGAGAACTTTCATTTTTGAGCCTTTTTGAGCCCTATCAGGCTTCTAGATCTGATTCTGGATCATGCAGAATTGAAATCACACTTTGCGGGAGTTGAAACACACTCGCTGAATTGAAATCACAATGAGTAGGAAAGTAAAGCTATGCTATGTCCTAATGGCGACTAATTTTAGTATGTTGGAATCCTTGTTCACAACAACCATGTATCACTCATCAATCATAAAACTATAAAAAAAAATCAACGAAGGTGTAGCTACAAGCGGACTTGCAGTAATGGAGCTGTAGCAAAAAAAAGGATTTACAGTGATTCGAGTTGCAACATAAAATGACCACAACACGAATTGCATAAAACAGATTCACACAAATTGCAGTTTTAGAATAGATCTAAGATGAGTTGTGGCTTATAATCAAGATCATTAAATGCACACTTTAGAAGTCGAATTCAATGAGTGGTAGCAAAAAGAGAAATATAGAAAGATGAATGAATTGCATCTCACTTGCAAAACTATATTCCTTCAATTAACAGTTCAGATACCACACATATTGCAACTATTCCACACAAAGTCAAGTTTATACAAACAACAATTTAAAATCACAAAACTAAATCTATTCGAATCTCTGATTCCATATATGAAAGAAAATCCACACAATGCACTTTTATATTCACAATTCTAGGAATTGCAACAAAGTGATAAGTAACTATGAATGAGAATCATAAGTGTAGTAAACTATTAAATTATAAAAATAATGAATGTAACTACAAGTTCTAACTTTATAGACAGTACCTTGCTAAGGAGGGGGCCCTATCCCTTTTGATGGGGCACTGGAATATTAATTCAGAATCACATGAACGCTCAATGCATCAACACATGAAAGAGTGAAAGCAGGAAAACAACTATTTTATGAAAATGTTTTGGAAGTACAACAAAAAATGTGCAATTACATATAAAAATTGTCCTCCCCCTGAGCTCTAATAGATCAGGTCCTCTTATAATACATTCATAATCTAAAATCATACAAGAGACAGATGGAGAGCCATGTGGAGCAGGTTGTTCATCCGTTATTGCTATCTCTAGGAAAGTTTGAGTGTTGTTGATTCAACGGATGAACCAACATATTCATTTAGGTGCTATTTTGTTTGTTGATCACCTATCTGAAAAATCATGATGCGACTGATGTGTTGGCAGAGATTTATTTAGAACTACAATGTCAAAAGAACAGTCAGATGTAGAAGTGCAACAAATTTTGTTTGGTAATGAAACTGCAACTGACTTGATTCTATTTGGGGTTTCAACAAGTGGATATTTGGTAGTTATGTCAGCTTGGAAAAGAAGCAACAAAAATATTGATAGGAAATGCAACAACTGAAATGTCGATCGGAACTCTAGAAACGGTGTTGCACCTTTTGGAATCATAGAAATGGTGTTGCAATTTCTTGGGATTGCAACAATGATGTTGTATCCTTTGTATAATTTTTATGCATAAAAAATGTCAGTGCAAAGAAACAACAAATTCTACGGAAGACATGCAATAATAATCGTAAAATGGCATAGAAGATTTGAATTGTACCTTGGTGCCAAAATAGAGCAGTTATATGGAAGAGATGTCTTAGAAAGTAAAGGATGATCAAAATGGTATGGGGAAAAGTGATATATAGGTGTCAAAAATATGCCAATTCAGGGGCCCATCATCCCCCCCATCCCAAAACTATTGCATGTCCTCATGCAACTGTCAGGAAATCAACTAGAGAGATCAAGAGTGCGATGGAGGTCAGTGACACTGCCTTCTACCTTGTCTTCCTCTTTTATGCTTTTGTCAAGATAAGTTGTTATTATTGTATCCTCTGTTGGTGTATTTTGATCCTAAGTTTGAGTGCTTATGTCCAATGTTATGGCTTGTAAGTTCTAAACAAACTTTTCCTGAGTTGGACCTTTTTCTTCTAACCTGATATTAGGTTTCCATGTAGTAAGGCAACATGCTACAGGGAAACATTTTGTCTTAGGTTTATTGTATTCAAGCTCATCTTTCAAGAATTTCACATCTAATTATAAATTCCTATTTTTCATGTGTAGCATTTGATTATCTCTAACAAATGATGCATAAATAGGAAAACTGTGAAGAATATTTACCCAATTTCGAGTAACATTGGTGGTTACTGATGGTGCTTGTTGATCCTTAGTCGTTGGGTCTTCAATATCCATGCATGTTTGTTCGAGATATGGAGCATATGTCTCTGCTAGAGGGCTTGTTTATGGTTCTTGTGTTGCAAAAACAGACTTGGATTGATTAATATCTAGTGAATCAATTGGTTGGTCTTCAGGAGTACCCGACACTGGTTCTTGCGTGACAATGGGGAACTCCTGTTCCTCGGAAATGATAATCTGTTCTTCAAGAGGACCCTCCGTTGGTTCTTGTGTTTCAGTGTGAGTTTCTTGTTCCTGGGCGATGGAAAATACTTTTTGAAGAGGACCCTCCATTGGTTATTATGTTTCAAGGGGAGTCTCTTCCTTCGATTCCTATGTATATGTTTGAATAATTACCGTCAATCCTTCACCAATTCTTGTTGGCTCTATAATGCTTGTTTTGTCTTCTACTACTGTCTCCCTTGTTGAGTTTTCATTTGAACTTGGTGACACTTGAGTATCAGTTGTTGTTTCTTGCTAAGTTGCAATAGTCATTTCATCCCGAGTTGTAGCCACGGTAGAACACTTCATTTCTCGCTTCTTTGGGACTAAGGTTTGTCATTTCTAATACCCTTGCAATCATTTTGTGGTCGGTTGAATGCTAAGAAACTCAATATCACTTTCATGGGTTGTTGGTGGATTTTTTTTTTGACCCCTTTTTCTTATCGACCTCTTAGAATTCTTTTTTCGCAGAGAAATACCAATCGTTTCTTCTTGGGTTGGTGGTGGAATCACTACTATCATAGGTGGTGTCAGAAGTGAAGCGATTGGAGCTTCGCTAGGCTCAAATGATGGTTGAATAATGTCATTCCAAGTGTGATCATTCTTTTTCAAGGCCTATTCGACGATTAATTTGATGAGGTCATGGTGTGTGACAATGCCACTAGGGGTTTTGGCCTTTATGACTAGTGTTGCCATCATTTGCAGAGTGCGAAAGAGGAAATACAACATTTTAAGGAGGCAATCGTGCCTAATATGGTTGATGAGTCTTATATGTGGTAGGTGGATGGTAGTGTAGCATCCCTCACAGGTAAAGTAGCATTGAAAAAATAGGTTTGCATCTGACTAGGGGTGTAGTAAGGCCCATTGATCAAAACTCATGCCTCGCTTAACCAAAGCTTCTCATGCTTCAAGAAATTACCGGATAACATCCAACTGTGGAGTTCACTGAATGTACCAACGTTCTCCTGTTTTTGGTAGCCCAGTTTCTTCGACCACTAATTACTTTGTTAATTAAACTTGGATGTCAGTCACCATGGTTTGTTCACCTCTCATATTGATGGTGAACTACAAGGAAATCCCATCATCATACCTCTACAACTTATGAACGTAGTCAATCCATCCTGATTGTTGGAACAATTTTTTAATATCATCGTATGATTTAAGTAATAGGGGGTCGATAAGCTCTCTTCATATGAGTTCTCCTACCATGGCGTTCCTTCCTATGCTAATCAATGACCAGAAATTACACTTGAACTGCTATCGAATTGGGTAGAAGGTCCGAGAGTTGTAGTAATGGGAATGACAATAGTGGCAAAGGGTGGAAGATAATGGAATGATAGTTGCAATGAATAGTAATAATGCCACTTTAAATTAATTATTGTAGTTTCTCATTAGAATTCGTACCTTTCTTCCCCTACCCCAGGAAAGTGCATGGTGGTGACATGTTTGCATGATTATCTGCTCCATCATTGGTAGAGTCACAACAATGGAAGTTATATGTCATGAATGTGATGGAACTAAGTTGCAGTATCATGGAAGTGAAATAATAGTATATTTGTAGCATCTTTAAAATGTAGGTTGGGGCGAAATTCATATGTTGTGAGTGTGAGTTGTAACATCGGGGGAATAAGGGAAAGGGAAATTTATGCAGGAACTGAAGCAATGAGGGAGTGAGGGAAAGGGAAAGTTGCGCAGGAAATGCAACAACAACAGAGTGAGGGAAAGGGAAAGTTGCGTAGGAAATGCAACAACAAAAGAAAAGGGAAAGTGGCATAGGTCGATTCAAGGATGGTAGTGGCAAGGAGATAAAATGGAATAACAACAACTCATTTACAATAAAAGTTGCACGTGAAGTCGAAACAACATGAGCTATGATGACATGTCTACAACTTTCAGAGTTGCGATGACCTGTGGTGTGATCAATAAGGAAGGTAGAAAGTGGGAGTATGGAATGAATTTATGGCCTCCTTAGTAATGGAAAGAAGGAGACAAAAAGGAGAACAAGGTTGCAAGTGAAGTTGTAGCCCGAGAAAAGGGAATTTTGAAATGGAGAATGAGACTATGTGTGGGAAATAATTGTGTAGGGAGAAGTGCAGTGAAAATAATTGCAACAAAAAGAGTTGCAACAACAAGAACTGCAACAACAAGAGCTGCAACAATGAGAGTTGAAACACCAAGAGTTGCAGAAACAGGGACTGCAACAACAATATTCTCCTATGCATATCCTGAAAAAGATAATAATTAGAAAATAAAACTTTTTTTGAGAAGGGGCCTGACATAACCATATAAAAACGGGGAAGTTCCCTTTATTATTATTATTATTGTTATTATATATATATATTTTAAATTTTAAGTTTTTTTTTTTGAATCCTTTTTTTTTATGAAAGCGGGAACATAATGGGTCACCCAGTAGGGGTTGCCCCTTTGTGTACAATATCTAGGTCGTTATCGGGCCATCCACTGGTAACTCTGTTTAGAAAGGCTTCTTGGATAGGGGTTTAATATAAAGCCAAAGTCTGTGTCCATTATCCATAAAAGGAATTCTATTTGCATCTATGTTACATAGTTTGATGGCTCCGCTATCATACAATGTATCGATATTGTATGGATTGATCCATCTCGTGCGGAACTTCCCTCGAAATTCCTTGAACCTGGATTCGAATAATAAATCCCAATATCCAACTTTAAATTTCTTCTTCTTAATGAACTTATTGTTCCACTGGGATCGTTGATTTTGAATCATTGTTGTGCGATGGAGGGCATCCTAACCAAGTTCATCCAATTCATTTAGATGAAGTAGCCTCTGTTTCTAAGCTTCAGTTAAATCCATTAAAAGTTGTAGGGTTGTTCTTAGTGTTTGGATCTTTGTCTGAATTGACAAAATTACCCTCTTTCCATACACTAACTCATACAAAGTGTAGCTGGTAGTATTTCTCCATGCCATCCTGTAGGCCCATAGGGCTTCAGGTAACCTCTCAACCAATCCTTGAAATGTAATATAACAATTTTGTTGATGGTGGTCTCAAGGATATTATTTGTTCCTTCTACTTTTCAGTTTTCCCGTGGGTGATATGGAGTGGTAACCATGTGTTTTATCCTATGTGTGTCCATCAAATCCCTAAGAAGACTAGAAGTGAACTTCATTCCTCCATCTATGAAAATCTCCCAGGTTATTATAAATCTAGTGAAGATTTCTCCATGAATAAATGCCACCATTGCTTGCTCTGTGGAAGCCAAGAATGATTTAGCTTCCATCCATTTCGTCACATAGTCTGTACACACAAGGATGTAAGAGTTATGATGGGAGGTAGGGTTGATTGGCCCCACAAAGTCCAGGGACCATTTTTGGAAGGGTTCCAGTACTATTTGTGGCTGTAGTGACATCTCATTTAATTGTATGGGTCTTTCCGTGCACTGGTTGTTGTCACACCTTTTGACATGTTCCTTATCATCTCTAAAGATCACGGGACAATAGTATTCTTGGTGTAGTTCCTTGAACCCAACCCACTTATTTGTAAAATGGCCTCCACATGGGTTGTCATGGAAAGATTTTAAAATCTCATGGATCTTTTCCTCTCAGATACATCGTCAAATGATCAGGTCTAGACCTGTGTGAAAGAGACAACTATCGATCCAAAAGAATATCCAACTCTGTTTAATGATATTTTGTTGTTCTTTTGGAGACAAATGTTGTGGTAACCTACCTGCATCCAAATAGTTATCAATATCTGTGAACCACATAGTGTTAGTAGAAATTGAAAACAAGTGCTCATTAGGAAAATAATATTCTACCGATGGCTCATTTTCATTAGATGTAAGTCTAGAAAGGAAATCAATCACTACATTGTCTTTCCCTGGTTTATCTAGGATGGTAATATAAAATTCTTGCAATAACATTAACCACCTAGTGACTTTGCCATTAGTAATGAGTTTTCTCATTAAGTACTTAATGGTGGCATGATCGGTGTGCAATATTATTTTATAGCCCGTAATGTAATGCCAAAGCTTGTTAATAGCATGTATTAATACAAGAAATTCCTTCTTTGTTACCATATATTTTAACTCTGCTAGCATAATATTCTTGATGAAATAATATATTGCATATGGATCCTTTACTTCTTGTTGACCTAGGACAACTCTAATGTCGGTGTTGGAAGAGTCTACAGAGATGTGGAATGGGAGGGACCAATATATCCCTCGTAATACAAGAGCTTTAGACACTTTAATATTCAATTATTCTAGTGCATGCTAGCATGTATTTGTCCATAAAAATTCACAATCTTTAGTAAGTAAGGGAAATAAAAGACAAACAATTTGTGAATAATTTTTATTGAAACGACGATAATGACCAGTATATCCTAGAATCTTCGTACCTATTTTTGCCAAGTTGGAGTAGGAAGATTCAAGATTACCTTGATCTTTTTAGGATCCACATGAATGCCTTTTGCTTAAGTGTGATTCCCTAATACAATACCTTCAGTTAACATCATCTGGAATTTTTCATTAATGAGTGCAACATGATCTTCCTTACATTGTATTAGGGTCTTTTCTAGTTTGTCCAATGCCTAATTAAATTCATCACCATAGGTTGTGAAGACATATGATCCAGATTTTTTGAGAAGAACGAAATGAATACAAATTATTAATAGGTGCTTAACACAAAATAACAGAGATACAATAAAACTGGTTTTCTATTCAATAACGAAATAAGCTGAAACTGTAAAATGTAGCAGAAACAAGCTTGCTAAAATGGTGGCGGCTTATCTCTAAGAAGAGATGTGACGACAGCGCGCATTCGCAAGAAGAAGGTTACAATGAGGATCTGAAGGCATTTTTACAATAAGAAATAATTCCAAAAACCCTAGACATCCAAAAACCTAACCCTAGGAGATGAAGTACCAAAAGTCATGTGGGCCCCATTTGGGTAAGCTAGTACATCAACTTCTCGGGGTCATAACTTTTGCATACGATCTTCGTTTTAGGCGTGTGATAACTCGTTGGAAAGGTATTGACAAGGAGATTCATTTTGGGGGCTCAATAATTCCTTAAGCTATCATTGAGGAGATCGATACCGAAAAACCTTCATTTAGGCCCTCAAAATGGCCCCGAAAGTAAAAACTGCTAAAAATAGTAAATTGCCAAAAATGTCAGAAAACTATTTTGATCCAGTTGGAAAAGGTGGGTGGCCACTGATATCCATATGGATAAATCCTCCCTCCTTAAGAATAAATGGTCTCCATTTCATTGAGGTCCCCCATTAGATGAGGAAATTTCTACTGAATTTGGCCCTGGGTGAGCCACTTGCCTTGGCGTAGTAGCTGCCCTGCTTTGACGACTCGATAAAGCTGGATCCTTTGTTGTCGAGTTCCCTTGATCTGTCTATCCACAATCTGATCATTGGATTCCTGTTGTATGCAGTCGGGGTTGAGCTCTGTTGGTGTCAGCTGTTCTGCTACTTCTAAGGTGTCCAATAATGGTGGGAAATAAGGGCGAAGGAGATCCGCGTTGAACACTGGGTGCAGGCCAAGGAAAGGAGGAATGTTGAGCTCAAAAGAATTATCCCCCATGGCCTTGGTGATAGTGTACGATCCATAACAGAGTGGTCGAATCTTCCGATGGGGTCCTGTAATGCATTCTTTCTACAAGTGCAACCAAACTTTGTCGCCCACTTGAAACTTATGCGACACCCAATGTTGATCATGGCGTTGTTTGTACTTGTCATTGGACTTCTGTAGGATATCCTGAACCTATTGGCGGATGTGATGGATCTGCTCAATGAACCGGGTGGCTTTGTCAACTTCAGTTGGAGCAGGATATGAGTCAGTCGAGGTGACTGCAAGGGGAAGTGCAACATCTATGGGACCCAATGGTTGGAATCCTGACCCCACTTGAAAGAGGATGTGGCCGGTTGAGCTATGCAAGGCTCGGTTGTAGATATGATGGACATAGGGAAGGCTCTCATCCCATGTGTGAGGGTTCTTTGAATTATACATGCAAAGGATATTCCCAATCATTCGATTTACAACCTCGGTTTGGCCATCTATCTGGGGGTGGAAGGTCATGGATTTGGTGAGCTTGGTGTCCAGCAGTGACCAGAGGCTCGACCAGAATGTGATGAGAAATCGACTATCCCGATCTAAGACAGTGGTTTGTAGGATTCAAAAATGTACCCAGACTCGTTCAAAGAAGAGCTTGGCAGTGGCCTCTGTTGTGATGCTCTTCTTGCAGGCAACTAGAATCGCCATCTTAGAAAAGAAATAAAAAACCACAAAAACACAGTCGTTTCTATGCTTGGTGGATGGGAGGCCCGACATGTGGTCCATTGAGATGGATTCCCATGGCCTGTCAGGAGTAGGAAGAGGGGTGTTCAGGCCCTGTTTCTTAGTGGTTGGTTTGGCAATAACGCAGGCAGTGCATGACTTGATATACTTGTCGACCTCCTGTCGAAGTTTTGGCCAATATAAATGTTTATGTAGCATTGCCACTGTCTTTTTGACGCCGAAGTGTCCTGCCACATGACTGTAGTGGGCTTCCCAGATCATCTTTGCTCTCTCACTTGATGGAACACAGATATGGCCCAGACGATACAACAACCCATCCCGAAGATGGAAATTATCAACAACTGCATTTTCACCCAACATTTGGTAGGTGGTGGTGAAGTCAGGGTCTATATCATAGAGTTGGGGCCATCCAGATGTCTCATGGCCACAAGAGTCTAGCACCATAGTGAGTGCCGCGACTGGTGGTCTGCTGAGGCAATCAATGACATAATTGGTGCTTCCTATTTTATACTTGATGTTGAGGTGGAATTGCTGCAAGTATGTGGACCACTTTTGATGGCGGTCATTCTGTAGTTTTACCTATGTCTGCATGAACTGTAGTGGCTTATGATCAATGTGGATGACTATCTCCTTCCCAAGAATGTAATGTCTCCACTGGCGGCATGCTTTCACAATGGAGTACATTTCTTTGTCATAAGTAGGGTACTTACGAACAATATCTGACATTGTCTCACTATGATAGGCCATGGGGTGGCCGTGTTGAGTGAGAACGACACCCACAACATAGTCTGAAGCATCTGTCTCAATCTCAAAGGGATGCTGTAGGTCTGGTAGTGAAACTACTGGGGCTTAGCACAAGCGTTGCTTCAAATCATCGAAGGATTTTTGTTGGGACCGGCCCCACACAAATTTTGCCTTACCACCACCCCTGTTTATTTGGCTAAGGGCCCATGCAATATGGGAGAAACCCAACATGAACCTGTGGTAGAAATTAGCAAGTCCCAAGAAGCTCCGAAGCTCAGTGAGTGTTGTTGGGGTTGGCCAGTCACGGATGACTTGGATCTTGGATGGATCCACATGTACGCCATGCT
>JZKD02S0022290.1:14538-26736 GCA_000966675.3 Picea glauca
ATTTTTACAATAACAAAGAATGACAAAAACCCTATACATCCAAAAACCTAACCCTAGGAGATGAAGCGCCAAAAGTCATGTGGGCCCTGTTTGGGTAAGCTAGTACATCAACTTCCCGTGGTCGTAACTTTTGCATACTATCTCCGTTTTAGGTGTGTGATAGACCATTGGAAAGGTATCACTAAGGAGATTCATTTTGGGGGCTCAATCATGCCTTTGGATATAATTTAGGAGCTCGATACCGAAAAACCTTCATTTAGGCCCTCAAAATGGCCCCGGAAGTAAAAACCGCTAAAAATAGTAAATTGCCAAAAATGTCAGAAAACTGTTTTGAGCCAGTTGGAAAAGGTGGGTGGTCACTGATATCCATCTGGATCAACATCCATATATATTTATACATAATCATGCATTAGATTGGAAAATATACCTATAATATCTCTTTGAAAGGTGGAAGGTGCATTACAAGGTCCAAATCGTAGAACATGGTAAGTGAATGTACCCCATGGACACGTAAGTTTCATTTTATCTTAGTCTTTCGATGCGATATGAATTTGATTATAGCCACTGAAGTCATCAAGGAAAGAAAAGTGTTTATTTTCTGCTAATGTGTCTAGGAATTGGTCAATAAAGGGAAGCAATAAATGGTCTTTATGTGTATCCTTGTTAAGTTCACGAAAGTCTATGAAAATTCTCCATTTATTCCCCTTTTTAAGTACAATAACAAGAGGGGAAACCCATTGACTATCAGATATGGGATAATTGAAGCCAACACTAAGAAAATTTTGTAACTCGTCCTTGACTATGACTTTTAGGGCTGGATTCATCCTACGTTGTGGTTGGTGGATGGGTCGATATCCTTCCTTGATATAGATGTGGTGTGTGCATATATAAATATGGATTCCCTTCATGTCAGTGTAACTCCAGGAAAATGCATCAACATGTTTTTTTAATACTTGTATCAATCACACTTTTTGTTGTTCGTTGAGCCCTCGATTAACTTTCAAGGTTTTTCCAGGGGAAATTTATATCGTTTCTAAAGGGGAATATTCATATTTTTGTGGTACTTCATGTTCTATATGTGGGGTATCTGCTACAGAGAGAGAATCTTGAGCCTTAGGATGCATGATTTGGTCAAGGATGTGTGAGTTGTTTGAGGAGGATGAGGAGACTATAAAATCACTGATTTATTCAGCTTTTGTTTTCTCCCTAATGGATTAATATTGGTCTATGGAGAGGACTTGATGAGCCTCTTCCTCATCATCACTACCTTATCCTTTGGACCAAAGTGGTGTGTCCAAATCTATACTAGGATTAGTAGGAGGATAGAAGGTTAATTGTTTTGATGAAGACCCGTGAGATATAGTCATTTTGCATAATCTACAACCAATATAAGCATCAATCGTGGCTAGCCATGATCTCCCAAAATTAAAGGATACCATCCCAAAGAGTTCTTGGGTTGTAGGACCATGAAATCTATGTGATATTCCCATGAATCCAGAGGATTACTACATCTTCCAATATACCTTCTATTTTAATGGTTTATCTATCGGCTAGTTGAAGGACAGTGGGGGTTTCTCTAAGACCCGTGAGTCTTAAAGCTTGCATGGTTTATTGTGTCATCACATTAATGCCATCTCCTAATTCGATTAATGTGTTACGAATGAGGGTATTGTTAGTTTTCACATTAACAACAAGAATTCTAGGATCATAGTATTTAGATGCAATAACTCCCCCCATCATTAGGTCAGATAGTTTTCCCATGACATGCACAGTTTGTGGGTATTTTCATTTTCTACCGGGTTTCCAAATACAGAGTTCCTGTACCTGTTTTGAATAAATAGGTACATATTTAATTAATTGGAAAATAAGTATTTTCACACACATTTTTGAGCTCTCCCAAGAAATCAAATTCGGGTTGAGTACAAGGCTTCTCTAGGCTTAACCTTTCAGGATAGGGTGGGTTCTAAAATTGAGGGTGGGCATTGTTATTTTTTGAAGCTTCCTAAGATTGTACTTGTTCTGACTCCTTATTTTGAATATCCTCATTAATATATTCAATAGTAACATGAGGTTGGTATTTGGTTATCGTCCTCCCATATTGAAGGTGAATATCATTACAATAAATGGAGGAGATTGAATAGGTCAGGAAGGTATCATGTCTAGCAGCTTGCACTGGTTAGACTGGCCTTTCATTATTGGGGTTAGGAATGGATTGTGCAGGTAGTTGTGGTCGAATGGGTGCGGAAGAGGATGATTTCATTTGAGGAGGGGGAAGAAGTTGCATGGGTGGTTGTGCCATAAGTTGTTAATGACCTCCTAGAGTGTTTCTCCACCCCTGTTTCCATAAATGGTTTGGGGGAGGAGGAAATACCTATTGTTGTGTTGGTATACCCTGTGGTTGAGAAAAATATTTTATATAAGGGTTAGTCTAATTTGAATTAAAGTATTGATATTGGTTTGAATCATACCTTGAGGTCTGGTCGCCATGATACTTGTTTTGCGACAAATCATAACTTCTCTAGTTCCTCATCCTTCTGATATATAGCCTTCATTCCAGGTAAGGAAGAGTAGTTACAAGTTTCATGAATTTCATAGCATATTCTACGAACCACAATATGATCCAATGGAAGTTCCTTCCATGGGTGATTTATTCTACATGTTGGGAAAAATATGGCCAAGCTCATTTTATTTCTTCTTTATTCTTCCTCGTCTGCATAGTATCCAATTGAGAGCTCAAGTTTCTAAGAAGATTGGTCTTGAAATTTTCCAGCATATTCTTGATTTCTTCCCTTGTAACACCACACCCATTAGTCTTGCTAGTTCTTGCTAAAATGTCTCTTGGTCCTCTTCCTATATTTGATGTACCTCTGGAATGTCTATGACAAAGTTATATGATGGTATCATATTCAAACTGAGAAACATATCCTCCACTCATCAGGTTAAGTAGTTCTATACATTCATCTTGAATTCCCATTAAGACCAAGACTCTTTGAGTCTTAGGAGCTAAGTCCTCCTGCCTCTCCCTTTACATATTATAATGGAATCATTCTACATAGTCTTCAAGTCTCTCATCTTCATGTTGTTTCATATGGAATACCTCCTTTCTTCTTTCTTTATCCTTGTAGTAATCTTTGTATTTCTCCAGGAATTTCTTGGTCATTTGGTCCCATGTGTGGATGCTTTTCTTTCCAAGGCCTATGAACCATCGTAATGTGACATCCTTAAGTGTGGAAGGAAAAATATTTAATTTATGAGCATCTGACACATAGTCATAACTCCTGCAAAGTATGTCAAAATCAAAGAGGAAAGTATCAGGATATTCTTATGATAATCCATGAAAATTAGGCAAGGCGGAATGAGGAATGTTCTTCATCTTAGCTTCCCGTTTTGACTCTCTGATTGGAAACCCAAAGGTGGGAAATTATTCTTTGGCATTTCCATTTTCCATTTCTTTTCGAGAGTGCCTTTCAGGTACTTCTAGAAAAATAGTTTCCCCAATGGTATGTTTCTCGATGTATTGTTCTTCAAGAATATGAATTTCTTTGTCTAAAGACCCTTGTATTGTTTATGACTATAGAGGATAACTTTTAGGTTTCATTTTGGCAAGGTAACTAGCTATGGGTGACAAATAATTTGGTTGGTTGTGCTCTTTTCCTTCTTGAGATGTTCCTGCAATGTTATCTTTGTGGGTATTTTTGGATGAACTAATATATCTACCTTGTTGATATCTAATTCCGGTCATAGAAAGAATTATAAAATATCAGACTGAATATTCAATATCTAGAAAAACAAATTCACACAAAACAACAATGATACTTTCTTGATAGATCCCCGACAATGATGCCAAAAATGATGAACCTTTCAATTAACTTTTAATTATCTTAATAATAAATTGTAAATTTGTTTATTTAATTATCAATTTGAGGTTTTACTGAATTTCGATCTGTCATGCACTATATATGAAAAAGACTCTTGTTGTTTATGCAAAATTTGCAGTGTGATAATGTCACAAATCAAGCATTCAAGGACACTTGGACCAAGTCACCAGATTATGCTAATTCTAAATTGCACAGAAGTAAATGTTGAACATGCATGAAAGGAAGATCACTCTTGTGGAAATAAATCACTCTTGTGGAAAATGAATCACTCTTGCAAAAAATAAATCACTCTTCCAGAAATTGAAACTACACTTACGAAATTGAAATTGCACTTGCTAAATTAGAATCACACCATAGGATAAAAATCACACTTTGAGGGAATTGAAACACACTTGCTGAATTGAAATCACATTGAGTAGGAAAGTAAAGCTATGCTATGTACTAATGGTGACTAATTTCAGTATGATAGAATCCTTGTTCACAACAACCATGTATCGCTCATCAATCATAAAACTATAAAACAAATCAATGAAGGTGTAGTTGCAAATGACTCGAGTTGAAGCATAAAATGATCAAAACATGAATTACAACAAATAGATTCACAAAAATTGCAGTTTTAGAATAGATCTAAGATGAGTTGTGGCTTATAATCAAGATCGCACAATGCACACTTTATAAGTCGAATTCAATGAGTTGTAGCAGAAAGAGAAATATAGAAAGATGAATGAATTTCAACTCACCTGCAAAACTATATTCCTTAAATTAACAGTTTAGATACCACATGGATTGAAACTATTCCACACAAAGTTAAGTTTATAGAAATAATAGTTTAAAATCATAGAACTGAATTTACTCAAATATTTGATTCCAAATATGAAAGAAAATCCACACAATGCACTTTTATATTCACATTTCTAGGAATTGTAGCAAACCGAGAAGTAACTACGGATGAGAATCATAAGTGAAAGAAACTACTAAATTATAAAAATAAAGAATATAACTATAGGTTCTAACTTTACAGACAATACCTGGCAAAAGAGGGGGTCCTATCCCCTTAGACGAGGCACTCGAAAATTAATTCAGAGTCACATGAACGCTCAACGCGTCAACACATAAAAGAGTGTAAGTACAAAAACAAATGTGCAATCACACAGAAAATTTTTCCTCCCCATGAGCTCTAATAGCTCAGGTCCCCTTATAATACACTTATAATCTAAAATCATACAAGAGATAGATGGACATCCATGTGGAGCAGGTTGTTCATCCGCTATTTCTATCTCTAGGAAAGGTCGATCATTTTTTATTCAATATATGAACCAACATATTCATTTAGGTTCTCTTACATTTGTTGATTTACTGTATAAACAATTATGATGTGGCCGATGTGTTGGCAGAGCTTTATTTAGAACTGCAGCGTCAAGAGAAATATCAGATGACGAAGTGGAACAACTATTGTTTGGTAACAAAACTGCAGTTGAATCGATTCTATCTAGGATGTCAGCAACTGGGTATTTGGTATTTATGTCGGCTTGAAATAGAAACAATAAAAATATCAACTGGAACTGCAACAAATGAAATGTCAGATGAAACTGTAGCAACGATGTTTCGCCTTTCAGAATCACAGCAATGGTGTTGCAGTTGCTTAGAATCGCAACAACATTGTTGCAACCTTTATAGACCATTTCTGCATAAAAATGTCAGTGCAAAGAAACAACAAATTCTACATAAGACATGTAATAATAATCGTAAAATGACATAGAATATGTGAATTTTACCTTGGTGCCAAAATAGAGCAGTTATATGGAAGAGATGTCTTAGAAAGGAAAGGATGATGAAAATGGTATGGGAAAAAATGCTAGATGGGTGCCAAAATGATGCCAATTCAGGGGCCCATATCCATCCCAACAACTCTTTGTTTTCCATCATTGAAGGATTTTAGAGAGGGGAAATAAAAATTTCTCAATCGAAACTATTGAAAAATTTGCTAAATTGGTTTTTCTCTCCCTCAGAAGTCACCTTCTCTCTCACAAAAGAGAGTTTTATTTGTTTGGTGTATGTTCTAAAGTGCCCACACATCGTGGTTTGTTGGGAATATTTAATTATTACATGGTCGATTTCTCCTTTGTTGGCCATACTTAATTACTCAATGGATGATTTCTACTTTGTTGGGCATCTCCAATTTCTCAATGGTCAATTTATCCTTTGTTAGGTGTCTCAATCGACCAACTGGTTGATCTTAGATTTTATTGGGTCATACTTTTTAGTTGGGTGTTTTACCCACTCTGTGAGAATTTTTATTATTCCTTCGACGAATTTTTATTTACCTGGGAGAATCTATTCCTTGTTGGGAAAATGTCTCTTGTGCTTGACTGCATTTTGCTTGCTAGCTGGTGTTTCTCAGCCTTCCTATGGCCATACACATTCACCTAGTCAAATTCCTCATAGATGGGCCAAATTTGTACTTACCTGGGTGAATTTATAGATCCTTGGATGTTTTTCTTTGATGTTGAGTGTCCAAACTCACCCTTAGACATTTTTCTTTGATGTTGAGTTTCTAAAGTCATCCTTGGATGTTTTCCTCTAATCTCATGTGCATAAAATTTCCCGTGGGTGTTTTTATCTATTGGAGAATGGATTAATTTGTCCACTAAATGTTTCTTTATAGTTAGGCATATTCACTTATCTCACTGGTAAATTAGCCTTTTCCCAATAAATTTCACGGGCCACAAGAACTCTCTCCATTGAGTGTATTGATGTGGAAGATATGGAAGCTATGGAAGTTGTTTCTCCATAATTTGTTGAAGTAGTTTGAACTCTGAATTACACAAACATATAAATTTAATTATTCAAAATGCACATCCATGTTGGTGAAATGGATGAGATATAAGCCTACCATTTACAGATCAATATATTCAAATTACATGGTATGCCACAATCTGTTTTCTCATACTGTGATCCAAATTTCATTAGTAACTTTTGGAAATAATTGTCTAGGATCTAGGGAACCCAATTTCATATTATAATTTCCTATCCCTAGAATGATGGCCAAACATAAGCTATTAACAAGTTCTTGGAATCATATTTGAGGTGCTTCATATTTGAAGGACAATCTCAATGGGTTTGGTGGTTACCCCTTGCTGAATGGTGGTATGATAAAACTTAACATGGTGCCACTTGCATGACTCTAAGGAAGTATATGCTCAAAATCCCCCAACAATATTATCTTACCTACCAAGTTTCTCCAAGGTACAAGAGGTTGAAAAAACCCTTACCAGGCTAACATTCTATGCACTGTCAAAGATAATTTAGTCATGGCTCAGAATCGAATGAAGCAATAGGATGATTAATATCACTCTAAACACCATTTTAACAAAGGGAACTAATTATTTCTTCATCTACGAACATATAAGAAAACTTCCCTCAATCGTCAAGTGCATTAGGCCATTGTCTTGCAAATTAGCACTTCCAAGCCACTCTAAGATCTATCTCATTTTTCATGTATCTTACTTAAAGAAAATGATTGGATCCAAGTGTCATGTTCACACAAGTTTGTATGAATTGGATGAAGAAGGATACATTTGGTTGCATCCACAAACCATCCTTTACCAACATGAGTGTCATCTATGCCAATGCAAAATTTAGGAAGTTTTAATACAGTGGAAGGATACACAACTCAAGGATGCCACATGGTAGCCAACCGCCACTTTGCCACAATTTCTACATCTCAAGCCTTTAGGTCAAGGTTTTTATTTAAGAGGGAGGGAATGTTAGGGTTGTAACCTACCTAACCCCTAAAGTAGATGGAATACAATGTATTTCTATGTAATGGAGGTCATCATTAGTAAATAAGGCATATGTAGTAGTGTGAACACAACTATTGTAAGAAGGATTACCAGAAGATTCCACCTACTAGAAAGTTACTTCTGTAGAATGTTCTTAGGGGATAGAAGAAGTATATATAAAGGAAGAAACATTGTAAAATATGTCTTGTGGAATCATTCACAATATAAACTTTTTTCTGTTGGAGATTTCCCCATCAAAGAGGCAAGTGAACATTGCTTCCAGATTTATCAAGGTATATTATTTTGGCTCATATTGTCATTGTGTTTGATATTATATTTATTTTTGCAATATATATGGATAATATTTGTGCTCTTGCTTTGGATATTTCTATTTGGTACCTTACAACTAGTGATTTTATGGCTAGTATTTTTGTAATCATGGGTTCTTGCTAGTCACCTAGGCTTACTACATTTCCCATCCTCTTGAATTCCATTACCCCCCTTCATCTCCTCAATTTTAATATTATATGTTGTTAGGGTCCTAATCCGCATATAGGTAGAACAATATATTCGTATGTAATAAAGGTCAATATTAATAAGGCCTTGCAATAAAATACAATAAGTCGAATGTAAGAAGATGTAATATAAGCTTTCGCTTCTAGAAGGATCTTCCTCTATATGCTTCTTTCGATATACATATTTAGTATAAATAGGAGTTGAGGGTATGAGAACCCTAGCTTGGATATTATTGTAATAGAGCTCTACTCGACTAGAGGGTGCCCCCTCAAAGAGGCCCATGAACATTGCTCTCAGAATTAAAATGCTATTTATGTTGTTATTCTTATATCATTTCATTATTATTGTTGTGATTGTTCTAGTTATATTGTTGTTATTCTACCATTTCTATCATTTTATTTTTGTTTTGCATACTTTTATATCTGGTATATTACAAGTGGTATCAAAGCACTTTCCTCGACAAAAATTGTGGATTTTTTTTTCTTCGGGGTAGAGACGTATTCTGGTGTCTTTAAGCCACAATGATATGTCGTTATGCACATAAACCCATGGTTGAGGGATTCATGCATGTAGGAAATACAAGTGGTACTTAAGAACACATTTTTTGGCCACCCTTATAACCCCTGTTGGTACCCCTTCGAGTGGTAGCACATCAGACAACACCTGTGTAAGGATCGACCTAGATTACTTGAAGCCCTATTTAGATAAACTGATCGGTTGCCTGATTGCTATAGTGCCACCGAGAAAAACACTCGGGAAGATACTCTCTAGCACCTGGGTAGTCGGGTAGTACAACTAAGGGCATGGTCTAGCCTCCTCAATTAGTGCCCTGAGATATTGGGCTGAGTACTACTGTTGGATGCCACACGTATATCAGAGAGCTATAGCATAGGGAAAACCCTTGTCTGTAGAACCCTTGAATACCTAACCCTTGTGGATAGAAACATAAATAAATTAAAACATACACGATCTATTGCCACACAACTGTGTTCAGGTTGCCAAATCACTACACATTTATTCCTGGTTAAGAATTTGGGAATTTCATCACTGCAATATTCTTCAGACGAGAGTATAACTCCATAGGTGTAAAAAAAAAATAAAAAAAATCCTGGAAATTGTTTCACCATTATTTGAGACCTATTCCATTGGATTCATCTCTTCGCCCTTATCACATTCATACATATCATTTTTTGGCAAAAATTTTTGATCCCACCTGTCCCTTTTTGGTTCCCTCGTCCTCATGGACCATACCTGTAGCCAAGACTTGGAAGCTCGCTTCAATACCTTGCAATCTAGTCTCACCGAGACCCAATAAGAAGTGAAACAACTTAGTGCCAATATTGTTGCCATCAATACAAACATGCAGTCCTCAATGGAGGAAATCAAACAAGGCCTGACCACCCATCTTGAATCTGTCTTTTGGTCGCTCTGCACCAGGCTACATATCCCTACAGATAACCCTTCCTCTGACCCACCTTCACATACTGAAGCTAAAAATTCCTCTCATTCCCATAACTTTCAGCACCATCACTTTCAACGTGACCTACACCTCTCACGGGTGGATGTGACCAAATTTGATGGCTTAGATCCCACTGGTTGGGTAACCCAAATGGAACATTATTTCTCTTTATACGACATTATAGATGACTTGGCCAAACTCCGGTATGGTGTTNGCCTTATTCTATTTTATTGAAAGGCCTTATTAATATTGACCTTTATTACATCCGAATACATTGATCTACCTATGTGTGGGTTAGGACCTTAACACGGGCCCATGTCCTCATGGCTTGGCCTCAGAGTTGGGTGGAGGCTACTAAAAGAGCTAAAGAAGAAAAATAGGTTGTATCTTCTCAAAACTGGAAACCCTCCTTTATCCCTCGCACTAAAATAACAAATTTCACTACTCCCTCCGCTCCACTAAAGATCCAAAAATTGACCAGGGATGAAATGGCTGAACGCCAACTCAAAGGCCTTTTTTATAATTGTGATGACAAATATTTCCCGGGCCACAATTGTAAGGAACAAAATATTTTTATGGCCATCTCGGAGGATATTTCAGAAGAGGATGTTGAAACTCCCCTTGTGTCTGAGTCACCTAAAATCACTGACATAACCCCTCCCTTAGACCCTCCCGAAGTAGAATCGGTCATTTACCTCAATGCTCTCACTAGATTCTCCGCTCACCAAACCCTCAAGCTAATCGATTACATCAAGCATAGGAAGGTCATCATTCTAGTTGATAGTGGAAGCACCCATAATTTTATTCATCACCGNGGTTGTGACATTGTGTTAGGTGCAGACTGGCTAAGGACTTTAGGTCCCATTCTCATGGATTTTAAGGAATTAACCATGCAATTCAATCAGGAAGGCCACCAATATAAGTTCCACGGCATCACTGCCGGTTCACCTGAGATCATTAGTTCCCATCGCATGAAAAAGCTGCTCAAAAAGGGTCATTTAGGTGTTATTTCCCAACTCCATGCCATACAAGCAACAGAGACACCCTCGGTGCTGCAAGACCTCCAAGCCATCCTTTCTAAAAATAAAAATGGTATTTTCCACTTCCCAGGGACTCCTTCCTTCCTGTGGTGTTCATGATCATTCCATTCCCCTTGTAACTGAAAGACTTCCTCCCAATATCCATCCGTATCGTCACCCATTTTCCCAAGAAAATGAAATTGAGAAAATGGTCCAGGAACTCCTTAATGCAGGCATTATCCGCCATAGTAGGAGCCCTTACTCTTCTCCTTTGGTCATGATCCTGAATAAATAAGGTTCTTGGATAATGTGTCCTGACTTCCATGCCCTCAACAAACTTACCATTAAAGGGAAATTTCCCATTCCTGTCATTGATGACCTCTTGGATGAATTGAGTGGNTCCTTTTGTCTTAGTTTTCTTTGATGATATCCTCATCTATAGAAAAACCTGGACAAGCCATCTTTCTCATGTGGATCGATTTCTCCATCTACTCTCTCAACACCAACTTTTCCTAAAACAGTCTAAATGTGCTTTTGGAGCCTCAAAAGTCGAGTACTTGGGTCATCTGGTTGGCAAGGACGATGTCAAGGTGGATCCTAAAATTATTGAAGCTATGCAAGAATGGCCTCACCCAAATACTCTCAAAATCTTGCATGGATTTTTGGGCTTAACACGTTGTTATCGCAGGTTTGTTAAGAGTTATGGAAATATTGCAGCACCTCTCACTACACTCCTAAAAAATAACTCTTTCACTTGGACTCCAGCCGTTGCTCAATATTTTCAAACCTTGAAGATGGCCATGTGCACCACTCCCATCCTGGCCCTTCCTGATTTCACAAAGACCTTTTGTTATCACTGAAATTTCATCCACACATGGCGACAAGAACTCAGCATCGTCAAACAGGAATGAAGTCATTCACGGCACTGAATTAATTTCACAGCATTGCAAAAAGGTAAAAAACTATACAAAATAACCAAAAATTGAAGAGCGCTTTGCAGAATTGGGGTGCGCACGCACATGCGTGGAACATAAACGTGCCATGCGCGCATACGCGCACGATGCGTGGCTGTTGGTGGAAAAACCCGCGCACCTGGTAAACGGTGCATTTATTGAATTGGTCGGCCTCCCAACCACTTATGGATCAGCTCCCAAGATGATTTGACTCCCAAATCTGAGCTGAATCCACATGGTAGGCTGGTCAAAGACCTAATGAAGCCCTAAAGAGCCTCTATTCACACCTCAAAGGAGTTACATAATCACCCAATGCAATGCTATAAAAAGCCATGAAGAAACATCATTTTCTCAAGGAATTCCATGTAATGTTATGTTGCTTAGATTGTTTTAAGGACTCACTCCTTGACAATAACACATTAGCACCATTCCATCGAGCTATCCACCTCTCCATTGAGTGGATATGCTTGGAGTTCTTTCACCATCATTTTCATTTTCTTATTATAAGGAGAGCAAGTTTGTGAGGACACAAGAGCCTTCCTTTGGAGGAAGAAGGGACTCATAGTCCCCTTTCTTCATTGTGCTTTGATT
>JZKD02S0022301.1:0-11467 GCA_000966675.3 Picea glauca
GTTAGGGCGCGGGTTGCTTGTTTTGAGTGGTTTTTTGAGGAGTTACTCAGCATGGCTTTGGCTAGAAAGAGGCATGAGTTGGCCTGATGCCAGGTAAACCTGTATGGTGCATTTTAGGGTTATAACAAGGTAGAAGGGAAACAATCCTCCCTTTTTCAGAAATAGTCCTCAGGGACAACCATCTTTGCCCAGGAAGGTTGAAGTAGGTGAGCAAATTCCCAGACTGCCACCTATGGAGTGTTGGGGTTGTAAAGGGAACCATAGGTACAGGGACTACCCCCATAGAAAAGATAAAGCGAGAATTGTCCACAATGTTCAACAAGATGAAACAATGGAGGATATGGGCAGTAGGATGCCAAGGATCTATGTAGACCTAGACAACAAGCAAGAATAATTTCAATCACACATGATTGAAGTGGAAGGTATGATCAACAACCGACCATTTATTATTTTAATTGATTTCGGGGCTAGCCATAGTTATGTAGATCCTATGGTGGTGGAAAGTTTGGATTTATCAAGAAGCAAAAATGAAAAGTCTTGTTTAGTGTAGTTGGCTACAGGAACCAAGAAGAAGGTCACATAATTGATTAAATCATGTTCAATAGACATGAAAGGATTGAGCACGAAGGTTGAATTGAATGTTCTGCCTTTAGGCTCTTATGACTTCTTAATTGGAATGGACTGGTTGGACCAGCGCCATGCACTCTTGGACTATCATAACAAGAGGTTTATTATTCTTGATGAGGAGGGAAATCAGAAAACAATCCAAGGAATTCCCAGAGTTGTGGCTGCTAGAGAAATCTCAGCCATGAAGATGAAGAAGTGTTACAGGAAAGGCTGTCAATTATTTGTAGCTTGTGTGGAGGAGACATCTAGAGATGAAGTCTCAAGAATTGAAGACCATGAGGTACTCACAGAATTCAAGGACATATTTCAAGAGGTACCTGCACTACCTCCGAAGAGAGACATTGATTTTTCTATAAATTTGATGCCTAGAGAAGCTCCAATTTTGAAAGCTCCTTATAGAATGAGTACGCCAGAGCTGAAAGAGTTGCAATTGTAGCTTGAAAAACTTATGAAGAAGGGGTACATTCACCCAAGTGTGTCACATTGGGGTGCCTTGGTCCTGTTCGTGAAGAAGAAGGATGGGGTGTTGAGACTGTGCATTGATTTCCGATAGTTGAGCAAGGTAACTGTCAAGAACAAGTATCCTCTGCCAAGGATCGATGATCTTTTCGATCAGTTGAAAGGTGCGAAAATATTTTCGAAGATAGATATCAGATTAGGATATCACCAGGTGATAATAAAGGATGAAGACATTAGCAAGACCACCTTTAGAACAAGGTATGGTCATTACGAGTTCACAGTGGTTCCATTTGGATTGTCAAACACACCTGTTGTTTTTATGTGCTTGATGAATGGTGTATTCAGGGACTATTTAGACAAGTTTGTCATAGTCTTCCTGGATGACATCTTGGTATATTCCAAGTCAGAGGAAGAGCATGAACAACACCTGAGACTAGTGCTGCAGGTGTTGAGAGGACACCAACTAAATGCTAAATTGAGCAAATGCTCATTTTACCAAAGGCATATCCATTACTTGGGGCACATTATTTCAGAAGAAGGGATCATTGTAGATCCTGAGAAGGTTGAGGCCATGTGAGAATGGTCAACACCAAGGAATGTGACAGAAGTTAGATCCTTTATGGATCTGGTGGGCTACTACAGAAGGTTTATAACAAGGTTTTCAAAGATAGCTCATCCTCTCACTTCCTTGCAAAGGAAGGAGAAAAATTTCCAGTGGACTGAAGAGTGTGAAGAGAGTTTCCAGCGATTGAGGCAGCTGTTAACCAGTGCTCCAATCTTGAGAATTGCAGATCCAAATATGGATTTTTTGGTGTGCACAGATGCATGTAAGGAAGGGTTGGGAGGATTTTTCAGCCAAGATGGATTTGTAATATGTTATGAGTCCAGGAAGCTGAAAGAGCATGAAAAGAATTATTCCACTCATGATTTGGAGTTGGCAGCAATCATCCACGCTTTGAGGAAATGGAGACATTACCTAATGGGAAGAAGATTTGAATTGAGAACAGACCACTATGGTCTGAAATATTTGTTTGATCAACCAACTTTAAATGCTAGACAAAGTAGGTGGCTGGAGTTTCTGTGCGAATACAACTTTGATATCAATCATATCAAGGGGAAGGAAAACAAGGTGGCTGATGCACTCAGCAGAGAAGTGCATGACTTACATGCTACAACCATTAGCATGTATAGGACTGATATCAAGGATAGAATTTTGGAAGCTGCAAATGCAGATTTGTAGTACAGAGATTTGGTAGCAAAGCTACAGCAAAGTGAGAGACCACAGAAAAAGGAGAGTTTCACCTTGGAAGCCAAGGGATTACTTCTATATAAAAATAGGGTGTATATACCCAATGTCCAAGAATTGAAGCTGGCAATTCTAAAAGAAGTGCATAACGTGACTTATGTTGGACATCCTGGATATCAGAAGACTCTGGCGGTAGTCAAAAGCCATTACTTTTGGTCAGGTATGAAGAGGGAGATCGTTGAATACATCGCCAGATGTAAGGAGTGCCAGAAATTTAGGGCTGAGCATAGGCACCCAACAGGGTTGCTGAAGCCTTTACCCATTCCTGAGTTGAAGTGGGAAGTGATGACGATGGATTTTATTACAAGATTTCCTGGAACAAACAAGCAACATGATTCGATCATGGTGGTGGTGAACAATGTTACAAAAGATACCCATTTTATTCCATTGAAAACCACTCACAAGGCAATAGATGTTGTTGATATCTTGTTAAAAGAAGTGGTACGTTTGCATGGAATTCCTAAGACGATTGTGTCTGATAGAGACCCAAAATTCACCTCGAATTTTTGGAAAGGACTTTTCAAAGGATTCGGAATGAATCTGAACCTTAGTGCAGCATATCATCCTGATTCTGATGGACAGATAGAGAGGGTGAATAGAGTAATAGAGGAGATGTTGAGAATGTACGTGATGGACAAACCATCAAGATGGGAGGACTATCTGCATTTGGTAGAATTTTCCTACAATAATGGGTATCATGCATAGTTGAAGATGAGCCCATTTGAATCACTTTATGGAAGAAAGTGCAACACTCCAGTGAGATGGGATAATCCAGCTGACAGAGCAGTAGTTGGGCCAGAGTTTCTCAAAGAGATGGAAGACCAAATGATAAGAATTAAACATAATTTGAAAGCTACCTAGGACAGGGAGAAAACTTATGCTGATAAGAACATAACCCACATATAATTCAAAGTGGGTGATCATGTTTTCCTGAAAGTGAAAACTAACAGGAGTTCCCTGAAGCTGGGAAGTTTTGCTAAGTTGGAAACGAGATACTATGGGCCTTTTGAAATATTGGAAAGGATTGGGCCAGTTGCATACATGATTGCATTACCTGCATCCATGACTGTACATAATGTGTTTCATGTTTCACTGCTTAAGAAATATATACCTGATGCTAATCATGTTATCGATTGGAATGTGATTCAAGTGGAACCAGAAGGTGTCCTGCAAGTGCATCTGGTGTGCATATTGGACAGGAAAAGAAAACAGCTTCGGAATCGAGACATAGAGCTTGTAAAGGTATAGTGGACCTGGTATGGTCCTAAGGATGTGACATGGGAGCATGAAGATGTCATGCAGGTAGAGTACCCACATCTTTTTGAAAAAAAAAAAATTTGAAAAGTTTGCAGATGTACTATGAAGTTGCACTGAGGACAGTGCAGAAATAAGGGGAGGGGGATTGTAATTTCCTCAAGGTCGATCCCTTTTGTAAATATTGTTTATGAAATGAATTTTAAATATGTTTTATAGGCTGGTGAGCTGAGTTTATATAAGCTACTAGACTTATGTGATTGTTAGGCCAGAGAGCCTAAGTGTTGAAGGCCAAGAGCTTGATTTTGTACATGTATCTATGCAGAACATTAATAAAAATATAAATGTCGCCACGTGCAGGCCAACACGATGAATGAGTGATGGGGTTTCCTCCTCCATTCTACTGATCTTATGAACCTTACATCCCATCCGACCTCTGCAGGAAACCCCGTGCAAATTTGAAAACAGGGGAATAGTTTGTGTGATTTGGGGAATAGTCTATGTTGATTTATGGAAAGCCAAGACATCCTCTATCTAGATAGATCAAGCATGTGTGTGGAATCTCTGTCCCAAAGCCATAACCATGAGTCCATCATGTCATTTCTAAGCCTACTTGGAAAACCCATTGGATGTTGTGGACACACAGTGCTAGACTGCGTGTGGCTTGTTGTCCAGTTTGTACAACACTCTCTCCAGGTCAGAGAGGTGATTGAAGTTGGAAGAACATGTTGCTTAGCCTATGAGTGGCTCTCTCCAGGTGAGAGAGTGTGCAGAGGAAGGAGAGAACTCCTGGAGGGAACCCTGTAGCTGCCACAGAACTCAGAGACTTATGGTCTGGTCTGTTACTGAAACCCAAGGCAAGGGAGGTTAGCAGTCGAAGGACTATCTAGGTGACAGAGAAGGTGTATACTCCTAGGGTGGAATAGCCATGTGGGAAAGGAGAGTCTGTGGGTAGTGAGTATGAGTGGCTCCTGGGAGATAATTCCTTCCTTGTGACCGTGTGTTTACCCTGTAACCTCAGCCTAGCCTAGGATTCCTTGCCTTGGGGGTGGAGCTTAGTCCTAGCTCGGGGGTGACCCACTGTTGAGCTTAATGAATAGTGTGGTCTAAGGCTGGTAGGTTTGTAGAAGGCCTGCACCTAGTTCATGGAACTACCACTGTTTCAAGATAAGTACCAGATGATGTTTTTATTGTGTTTTTGCATGTCTGTGTATTTATAATTATCATGTATTCTGCTGTGCATATGAATTAATTCTAATTCCATGTTTTAAAATTATGTTAGCAGTAATTCTTAGGCTTACTCTGAGTTTAAATATGTTTCATTTCTTAAATACATGCTCTTATATAATCCAAATGTGAGTATTGCTATTCCGCAAAGTAGCGCCAACCCGACTGTGAAAGGGGGGCTTTACAGTATGGTATCAGAGATTTATGGATTTAACCCAAAAGTGGCGTTACAGTTTGGTATTATATATTTACATCTTTAGCCCGAAAGTGGTGTTACACTTGGGAAAACATAGAGTTTTCTGTATGCAATTTGATGCTTGTATAAGTGGAAGTAGGTGCTTCCATCCAATTGGTGTTGGAACATTTAGGGAGTTGGTGCTTCCTTCTAGTGGGTGCTAGAGAAACCAAACAGTTGGTTCTCTTAGCAAGTTGCAGCTTGTAAAATAGAGGTGGTAGCCTCATTTTTGAGTTGGTGCTCAAAGATAGATGATGTACAGAACATAAAAGACTGCCTATCATTTGAAGAAGAAGAGGTTTTCTCCCTTTATGGGTTTCCTCATGAAAATTTGTCTCTGTGTATATAATATGTGTGATTGATGGTTATTATTTTTGTTTTTCATATCTTGTATAATCTTGATGGTCACTTGGTGAAGTTTAAAAAATGTTTTGATCAACATAATATTTTTTAAGCACAGTAACAATTGATTCACCCCCCCCCCCCTCTCAGTTGTCTTAGTAATTTCAAAAAAATGGTGTAGGGAATGGGTCATGCAAACAAACATCGTTCAACTTCCTGAGATTTACATATATTTTGATCTCACTGGTCTTCTTATCTTGCACCACCATAGGGATAATCCACTCTGATTCTTCAACAGGTTCTATGATTCCTACTTCCAACATTCTGTCTAATTCAATATTCACTTTCTATTTATATTTAGGATTCAATCTATAGGGTCTCTATTTGACTAGACTTGCATCTAGTTTCAAATGGATCTTCATCTCTCCCATGGGCCCTTTAATGCCCTTCATATCAGTGAACTTGGTTGGAAAGAAGTCCCTGATATTCATGCAGTAACTCGATGATTTTGTCAATAGTGGCAGCATCCCAATAATCTCCAACATTGGCAAGCTTCGGTGTTTTCTCTATTCCAATATTGAATTTATTGATCTTGATCAACTGTCCAATGAAAGTTAGCTCAAATCCCAGTCCTTCTATGTCTCTCTGTCCTTCTGTTTCTACGATGTTCACCTTCTTAGGATCATCTTCTTCATCAGCATTGATATTGTAATAGCTTTGCAATTTCTAAAGAGCCGCAATCCATTCGTCCTCTTCTTGTTCCAAAGTGAGGCTAGGTACCTCCTCAAATACTTTTTTCCTTACAATATGTAACGCTTGATCCACTGTAGGATATTGGATTTCAAATAAAAAGGTATTTACAAAGTTTTGAGTCATACCTTCCCAATCTATAGTGATGAGGCGTAGTTCTGCTTGAAGATACCAATTGATAGGGGTTGTGTCCAACATGTTAATGAATTTTTGCACCCTCTTCCCTTGAGGAATGTTGCTCTAGGCTTCCTTGCAACTTCACACATGGTCCTTTAGACAACTTCGACCTGTGTACCTAACTTTGCAGCCTTCTACATGTTCTGAAAACCACGTTGTCATCAAAGTGCGACATTGTACCCATTTTGTAATGTTGTTTTTCTGTGCCCCCCACCATCTTGCTGGAGTTTCTTTCAAGGCCTCATCCAATACTAATAATATTTTTTGTATTGCTACAATTTCTTCAAATTCCAACAAGAAATCTTCCAAATGATTTAAGCCATCAAAGGTAGGAAAGTTACTTACTGTTGTGCTGATCCAACGAACTTCTTTGGTTAATCTAGCACATCTCCTTGTAGATACTTCATACATTTTGTTCTGCCAATTCTCCAGTGCTTCTTCTGAATATGATGAACATGCGTTTTCACGTTACCATCTTAGGTTCCCATCTGTTGTAGGATTAATGTAATCTTGATGTCTAGTTGTTAACTTATATATGTTTTCTAGTTGATATGTGCGGTCTTCTTCTCTGATGGGTTCTGTGTATCTCCGACCTTCATCAGGATCTAGAGGTGCAATGACCCTAAGTCCATATCCTTCAAAATGTTGGCATGTTTCCAGGCAGAGTGTGCTTGTCATTGATGGAAAGATTAGAGTGTGCAGTGATGGAAAAACAGGAACAACGTAAGCTCAGGAGGATTAACACAGAGTCACATGCAGTGCGTAGGTGTGCACCAGGGATGAGGTTAACTCATTGCCAAAGCTCAAGAGAGATAGAATACTTAGTCTCTTAGATGGATCAAAGGCCGAGGCCTTTGACACTTAGAAATTATTCCAAGTCAGGAGGATGTGTAAGCTCAGGAGGAGAAGTGACAATGATCATTGAATCCCATTGAGAATTCCTGATGACCGTCAGATCTGAATTCAGATAGGTCGAGCACGCAGATGGAGGATAGATCCCAAGAATTAGATCCAAGCACAGGGTCCAACCATCATTGGATCTAGGAGAACATTCACGTTCCTTAAAGTGCAAGGTGAACCAGGCTTACAAAATCCTGAAAGAAGAAGGACTGTCCATCTTCGGGTAGGACACGTGGTCACAGATCAACATTTCACTAACTAAAAGGTCAAAGGAAGGAAGTTCTCTAACCTCCCAACTCACGATATGCGAAATCATGATAAGGTCTGGGTTGTCAGATATGGAGTAATTACGAAGGACCAACAACTATTAGATATGGTGAAGTTGCAAGGCGGATAAGACCAATAGTCATCCAACTCTCCAAAACTGTGAAGGAATCCTGGTCATCCATCAAGGACAGTCGTGGATCATTGGTTCCATAGGAAACATGGAAAAAGATCATTGTTTCACTGACTCAAAATTCAAAGGAGCAAAGTGCTCGTTTGATTGGCGAGTGGTCATATCTCAAGGTCACATCATTGAAGGCTTAAGGGAAGGAGCTAATTGCTAAGATCCATCTCGGCGTTTGCAATTTGGAGTATCGAGATCCTTCAACACAAGAATGGTGATATGCTAGATCGCGATGAGATTTCGACTGTCATATCATTGGAGATCTTGACCGTTGATTAGGCTCGATGAAGTTCATAAGTTCACGAAATATGAAGTGCCTTTTGGCACAGCCTGTGGTCACCGTCAGTGGTCATGTGAGGGGAAGAAACTAGCGGTGCTAAGCTCCATCTCAGAGCCTCCGTGATCACAACTTGGAGTTTCAAGACCCTTCATCACAGGAATGCCGAGATGCGAAATCACGAAATTCAAATTCTGTTTAGCGCTCGGTCATAGCTAGTGGGCATATGAGATGAATGTGAAATCCTGCAGATTTAATCCAATTGTGTTGGTTAATCGGAATCTTGATCGAAGGGTTACTGTCTCACCTCACAGGTAATCGATTAGTTATGATTCAATTAGAATAATTGAATCATGGTTCTTGGATGGTTGGCGATTTAGTTGCTGTGCATTTTTTCCCAAGAATATTAGAGGTGTAACCACAAAGGAAGTGGTTAAAAGCAACATGAAATGACTGTGCGTTGCTGGCTGTTATGAAGGAAAAAGGAGTTGAACTATAAGAAAGGGAAAATTATAGTATGCACAGTGTGATATAAAACTCAAAGATGAGTAACAGATGAGGTACAGATAGAAGCGAGATGTAGTTTTTTCTTTTTGAGGCTTGAGCGAGCGTAGCAGAGAAAAAATGGAGTGGCAGTGAACAACTCGATGAGCAAAACCGTGGCACGGTGAAGAGCATGTAGAGGCACTGTACATGGAGGATGAAGAAGGTACACAGATAGTATAAATATGCAGAACAAAGCAGAGATGGATGCTTCTATGGAGAGGAATTACACACGAGAAATAACATGCTATGGGTAGGAGCTGAAATACACAGAAGAGGCATAATTCATAGAATCAAAATAAGACGTAGAGCATAAAGCACAACAGAAGAAAATAATAGAGATGCATAGCTGAGACAGTAACAGAAGGATGAGGTTCACTTGTAGAGAAAAGAAGAAGATTAGAAAGTGCAAGAGGATGCAAGCAGAGAGACACTGATACAGGAGAGAAGAGAAGCATAGCAGAACAGTGATAAGCCTGGTAAACCAATGACAACTATTGAATCGATGTAATAAGTTTCAGTAGAAAATATTTATAATCAGGTTTGTAGGGAGGTGCTAGGGAGGACTGTTGTCCACAGAGGTTCAAGTGGGTGCTTGAACACAGGGAGTTGTAGCTTCCATCTGGTTGTAGCCAGAGAAACTAGGGTGGCAGGGTGGTGGAAGGGAGAACTATTGTTCTCTGTTATACAGGTTGGTGACTGAGTGACTGGAAGTTGGTTCTTCCATCCAGTTGGTGTTGGAACACTCAGGGAGTTGGTGCTTCCTTCTAGTGGGTGCTAGAGAAACCAAAGAGTTGGTTCTTCCTTCTAGTGGGTGCTAGAGAAACCAGAGAGTTGGTGCTCTCAAACAAGTTGGTTCTTGTATAAGTGGAAGTAGGTGCTTCCATCCAGTCGGTCCTGGAACACTCAGGGAGTTGGTGCTTCCTTCTAGTCGATGCTAGAGAAAACAAGGAGTTGGTGCTCTCAGCAAGTTGCAGCTTGAAAAATAGAGGTTGTAGCCTCACAATGAGTTGGAGCTCATATGTATGATAATGTACAAAATGTAAAGACTACTTATCATATCAAGAAGAAGAGGTTTTTACCCTTTATGGGTTTCCTCAGGAAATAGTGGTCTCTGGATATTTAATATGTGTGGCAAATGTTGAAGGTTGTATTGCTTACCTCTATGCATTATTGGGATGTTCATTGAATTCTATGTAAAGAATTTGAAATAAGCATGGGAACAATTGATTCGACCCCCCCCCCCTCTCAGTTGTCAAACAATTGGTATCAGAGCTGGTTCCTTTTATCTAAAGGTAGATATGTAATCTTAAACATGACAATTCATGAAGGGACTTCAGTCACTAAACCTCCTTTGTTTGATGGAACAAATTTTTCCTTCCAAAAGGTTAGAATGAGAACATACCTAATGGCCTTAGGTGTTGATGTTTGGGATGTAGTAGAGACTGGATACATAAAGCCTGTTGTGCTAGCTTCCAAGGATGATAATTTAGAATTTATCTTTAATGCTAATGGAATGAATTCTATCTTGAATGAACTTGTAGAAGTCGATTTTGTAAAGTTGATGCATCTTCAAACTACCAAAGAAATGTGGGACAAACTCATTAGCAGCTATGAAGGAAATGAGAAAGTAAAAGATGCCAAACTTCAAACACTTAGGTTGAAGTTTTAACAACTAAAGATGAATGAAGATGAAACGATTAGCAAGTATTTTTGAAGAGTTGAATAACTTGTGAATGCCATGAAGGGTCTTGGTGAGAAGATTGAAGAATAAATTTTAGTTCAAAAGATTTTAAGATCTTTTCTTAATAAATTTAATCCAAAAGTCTCTGCAATAGAAGAACTAAATGATCTTAAAACTTTATCCATTGATCAACTCCTAGGAACTCTAACTGCATATGAAATGAGAATCAACAAATATAAATTCATTACTAGAGAAGCATCTTTTAAAGCAGACGAGAATATTGATTCAGATTTAGATGATATTGAGGCAAAATTTGTGAGAAGGTTAAAGAAAGGATAAGGAAAATATCAAGGCAATATTCCCTTCAAATGTTTTAACTATGGTAAGATAGGTCACTTTGCAAATAAGTGTCCAGACAAGAAGAAGGACCAGAACTCTGAAGGTGAAGAGAAGTACAAATCCAAAAGATTTGATAGAAGGAAAAGTTTATGTGTAGACAGTGATGATGATCCTTCAGATGATGAAGACAATGACTCTTCTATTGGAAATCAACTAAATAACTTCATGCTTATGGCCAAATAAGATTATGATAATAAAAGCACATGAAGTGAGGCTATTGAAGAAGAAGTTGTGGTTGATATGGAAGGAGAACTGATCAGTGCACTGGAAGAGATTGACAGACTCAGAATTAAGAACAAAAAGCAAAAACAATTGTTGATACCGTTCGAGAAAGACAGTAAATACCCTGATGAAGACTTTGCCCTGCTAAAAGTGGAATTAGAAGAGTTAAAGAAAATCGAGGAAATTTTGAAACAACAGTTATCAGAAAAGAAGGCAAGATGTAAAGCTCTGGAAGAAGAAGTAGTGAAAACTAGGAAAGAGTTGGAGAAGTTTCAAGCCTTGTATCATCAGAATTTGTCAAGTATCAAAGCCTCAGAAGGATTAGCCACCATTCTGAATCAACAAAGGAATCCAAAGATGAAAACAAGTTTTGGTTATGAAGAGGGATCAAGTAGTGTTCATCCAAGCAACAAATACTTCATTAAGTTTGTCAAATCTACAACCATTGAAGACAACAAACCTGCAGAAACAAAGGAAGATAATCAACTGCCCAAGAGGAGTAAAGAAAAAGGTGCCAGAAATAAATCTGCAGAACAAGGAAATAATACACTCCCTTCTCAAGGAAATCATTAGCATGGAAGAAATCGATTTGCTCAAAGAAGACAACCATTTTCCAG
>JZKD02S0022301.1:11708-26736 GCA_000966675.3 Picea glauca
GTCAAACACCCAAAGCAAGTTCTTAAACAACTCCATGACCCTGGATAAGCTCTTGGATAGTCAGAGATCACCAAATGACAAATATGGTATTGGATACAACAAGGAAGAAATCAGTACTCCTAAGAAACTTGATAGAGGTCCTTCGTCTGTGAAAATGAAAAGTAGGTATGAGAGTGGTTGTAGTGGTTTCTTCTTTTGATTGAATATGGTCATAAAAGCCTTGGATTGTATGCATCATGGAAGAAAAATGAAATTGCAGTAATAGAGATCGATGAGAATCAATGGGGAGATTCAATGGTTATTTTAAAAGTACAAGCTATAATTGCACAGTGTTCAAGTAGGAAAATGACATTCGCAGAAGCAACATTCTGATGTACAAAATTATATACATGACATTCTATAGAGATAACAAGAGGAAATACCTTGTTAGGGAAAGCTAATCTTTTTAGAAACAAAGGAGGATAACAATCAAAAGCAGAGAGAGAACAATGACAGGGGGAGTCATCCAGTTATGACAAGAAAAGGTTGATGAAGGAGTCCCAGTAAGAGAGGTGAGCAATATTGAGTCTCCTACAGAGGACACAGTTGAAGATGAATATGAAGAGGTCCAAGAATCAGAAGGAGAAGACTCTGTTTTAGATACAAATATTTTGCAGGCCTCAAATAAGAGAGTCCATCCTGTTAGGGGGATTTTGTGCTGGTTTAATATCTGATACCTCCTAAAAATACTGCAACAGCTCAGGGGGAGCATGTTTTCTTTGACATTGATGTCAAAGGGGGAGAAAAGAAGTGGTCTGGACCAAATTCTACAGCTGGAGGTCCAAAAATATTAGCACAGTTGTTCAGGGTTGACATCAATGCCAAAGGGGGAGATTATTGGCATGTTTATAGGTAGAGTGTACTTGTCATTGATGGCAAGATCATAGTGTGAAGAGATGGCAAAAAAAGAACAACGTAAGCTCAGGAGGATTAGTGCAGAGTCACATGCACTGTGTAGGTGTGCACCAGGGACAAGGTTAACTCATTTCCAAAGCTTAAGAGAGATAGAGTACTTAGGATCTTAGACAGATCAAAGGTCGACGCCTTTGACACTTACAAATTATTCCAAGTCAGGAGGATGTGTAAACTCGAGAGGAGAAGTGATAGTGATCATTGGATCCCATTAAGAATTCCCGATGACTGTCAGATCTGAATTCAGATAGGTCGAGCACGCAGATGGAGGATAGATCTTGGGTGTTAGATACAAGCACGGGGTCCGACCGTCGTTGGATCCAGGAGAACCTGCACATTCTTTAAAGTGCAAGGTGAAGCAGGTTTACAAAATCCCGAAAGAAGAAGGACCATCCATCTTCGGGCAGGACATGTGGTCACATATCAACATTTCACTAACTAAAAGGTCAAAGGAAGGAAGTTCTCTAACCTCCCAACTCACGATATGTGAAATCGTGATAAGATCTGGGCTGTTAGATCTAGAGTAATTACGAAGGACCAACAAATGTTAGATATGGTGAAGCTGCAAGGCGGATAAGACCAAGTGTCATCCAACTCTCTAAAACTATGAAGGAATCATTGTCGTCCATCGAGGATAGTAGTGGATCGTTGGTTCCATAGGACAAATGGCGAAAGATCATTGTTTCACTGACTGGAAATTCAAAGGAGAAAAGTCCTCATTTTATTGGCGAGTGGTCATATCTCAAGGTCACATCATCGAAGGCTTAAGGGAAGGAGCTAATTGTTAAGCTCCATCTCGGCGTTCGCAACTTGGAGTATCAAGATCCTTCATCACAGGAATCATGATATGCAAGATCGCGATGAGATATGGACCGTCGGATCATTGGAGATCTCAACCATTGATTAGGCACGATGAAGTTCATAATTTCATGAAATAAGAAGTGCCTTTTGGCGCAGCCTGTGGTCACCGTTGATGGTCATGTGAGGGGAAGAAACTAGCGGTGCTAAGCTCCATCTCCAAGTCTTGGCGATCGCGACTTGGAGTGTTGATGCCCTTCATCACAGGAATGTTGAGATGCGAAATCACAAAATTCAAATTTTGTTTAGCGCTTGGTCACATCTAGTGGCCATATGAGATAAACGCGAAATCCTACAGATTTAAACCAACGGTGCTGGTTAATTGGCATCTTGATTGAAGGGTTATTGTCTCACCTCACAGGTAATCGATTAGTTACAATTCAGTTAGCAGAACCGAATCATGGTTCTTGGATGGTTGGTGATTCAGTTGCTATGCGTTTTTTCCCAAGAAGATTCGAGGTGTAACCACAGAGGAAGTGGTTAAAATAAACATCCAGTGACTGTGCGTTGCTGACTGTTCTGAAGGAAAAAGGAGTTGAACTGTAAGAAAGGGAAAATTATAGTATGGACAGTGTGAGATAAAACTCAGAGATGAGTAACATATGAGGTATAGACAGAAGCGAGATGCATTTTTTTCTTTTTGAGGCTTGAGCGATCAAAGCAGAGAAAAAGTGGAGTGGCAGTGAACAACCTGATGAGTAGAACCGTGGCACGATGAAGAGCATGCAGAGGCACTGTGCATGGAGGATGAAAAAGGTACACAGATACTATAAATATGTAGAACAAAGAAGATATGGATGTTGCTGTGGAGAGTAATTACACACGAGAAATAGCATGTTGTGGGCAGGAGTTGAAATACACAGAAGAGGCATAATTCATAGAATCAAAATAAGACACAGAGAATAAAGTGCAGCAGAAGTAAAGAACATAGATGCATAGCTGAGATAGTAAAATAAGGATGAGGTGCACTTGTAGAGAAAATTAGAAGATCAGAAAGAACAAGAAGATGCAGGCAGAGAGACACTGATACAGGAGAGCAGAGCAGCATAGTAGAATAGTGATAAGCATGGTAAGCCAATGACAACTATTGAATCACTGTAATAAGTTTCAGTAGAAAATATTTATAATCAAGGTGGTAGGGAGGTGCTAGGGAGGATTGTTGTCCTCATAGGTTCAAGTGGGTTCTTGAACACAGGGAGTTGTAGCTTCCATCTGGTTACAACCAGAGAAACCAGGGTGGTAGGGTGGTGCAAGGGAATTATTGTTCTCTGTTATACAGGTTGGTGCCTATGTGACTAGAAGTTGGTGCTTCCATCCAGTTGGTGTTGGAACACTTAGGGAGTTGGTGCTTCCTTCTAGTGGGTGCTAGAGAAACCAGAGAGTTGGTTCTCTCAAACAAGTTGGTGCTTGTATAAGTGGAAGTAGGTGCTTCCATCCAGTTGGTGCTGGAACACTCAAGGAGTTGGTGCTTCCTTCTAGTTGGTGCTAGAGAAAATAGAGAGTTGGTGCTCCTAGCAAGTTGCAGCTTGCAAAATAGAGGTTGTATCCTCACAATGAGCTGGAGCTCATATGTATGATAATGTACAGAATGTAAAGATTACTTTTTGTACTAAGAAGAAGAGGTTTTTTCCCTTTATGGGTTTCCTCATGAAATATCTGTCTCTGTATATTTCATATGTGTGACTGATGTCGAATGTTTTATTGCTTACCTCTCTGCATTATTATGATTGTCATTGAGTTCTCTGTAAAGAGTTTAAAATAAGCATAATTGTTTAAGCATGGTAACAACTGATTCACCCCCCCCCCCCTCAGTTGTACAACACAAAGGTCATTCTTCTTTTCTTTAAATCAACCATAGTGGAATTATTGAAATCCCAATCAATTCCTAACAGCACAGGCCACCACAGGGTAAGGACAACTATCATCAACTATCTGAATCACCTCAAAGTCTGCAAATGTCCTTACTCCATCGATGTCCACAGGGACATGTTCCAATCTCCCAAAGGGGCTTACACCTTGTTGATTATCCATCTTAAGCCTTATAAGGGAATAGATCAAATTAGGTTTTCCCATCAGTGCCCAGGTCTTCTTTGTCATGACATTGACCTTCGACCCTAAGTAAAGGACCACATAGTCTATATCATACTCACCAATTTGAGCATTCAGGTGTAGTTCCTTATTTTTCCTTCTCTTTTTAGAGACTTGGTGTACTGCTCTATTCAGCAAGGGATTTACCTTTCCTAGCTTGTACTGTCTGATTAAATTTTGTAGCTCTTATACAACACTTTCATCCTGAATCAAATTAATGCAAGTATATAAGAATTCCATGACCTTTCTTACCTATTTTCCTTCTCCTAGTGGAGCAGACTGATCGAATTCCAGAGGAATTCCACATTCCCTTACTTCCAATCATTTTTTTGATGAATAACCCTGGTCTCTCTCGAATTCGTTTCTTGCCTCCTCAAATGTTTGTTTTAGTTTATTTGCATCAAACACTTGTGTCTTCTCAGTAGATTTTTTGACTCCTGGTTCTTCTATATTATTTCACGGGGTCACTCTATCTTCTCCTATAACAACACCTCCTCTAGTGATTACAATGACTCTAGGATCCTCTTCGTGAGGTTCTGCTGAGATGAGTTTACTTGCTAGTTTCCTCCCGGTCTTTCCTGAAGTTTGGCTAACAACACAAGACAATCTTCAATGACATTCTCAAATGAGTTATAGTAACTACAAGTGGTACAAGGGTTCTGGCAATCCCTTGCCAAATGTCCTGGTTGTGTGCAGTTGTAACAAATGATTTGACCTTGACCTCAACCCATGCCTCTTGCCTGTCCGCTTCCTCTAAATCCACCACGAGGGTTGAAGTTTCCTCTTATAGGGGAATTATACTATGTAGTGTTCCCTTCTTGTTGTACTTCACCTTGAATTTTGTATACATCTCTTGAACTTTTATGCATGAGGTCATAGGCCCTACAATCCCTTTCATCATGCCCTACCAGCTTACAGAACATTCAATACAGATTTGTGGGTGTCTAGACATATTTTTTCATGTAATAGCATTCACTAGGACGATGTCTATTTCTAAATACCTTGCACCATGGTAAGGTAACTTGATTTAAAGGACTCAGAGCTCCAGATGCCAAATACTCATGAAATAGGGGATAGTTCTCTTTGTCATGGCCTTTTGAATTTCATCTAATGCACCATAAATATTCTCTTTTATATTTTCACTTGTCTTTCTTCATATCTTCGACTTGCAGAGATAAGATAGTTAGCTGACTCAAGATTTGACTCATACCTGAGCTAGATTCTACCATAGGAGTTGATTCTAGTTTCATGGCAATCTCCAACACCTCAGCCCGCGAAGAAATCTTCTATTGCATCAGAGGGACTCTGATGTGTGGTAAGCATGGATGATTTTAGGGGCTAAATTTCGCTCATGGGCTAATTTTCCATGCTTTTTCCAAAAATGAGATTCACTATTTTAAAAATGATTCACCCAAATTCTATAGGATAAAATTATTTTACCTTAAAAGTTGCCAAAATTTTATTGAAACTATATAAAATCCTTAGAAATTTGAATATTTTTACAAAAATATTGCCAAACATTTATAGTTGGAATATGAAGGATTAGTAAGATTCGCCAAGATTTCTACATTTAAAAAAAAAATTCCATCCTTAAAATCATCCCTGGTGGTAAGAGGGTAGCAATTAACCATTCCTTTTTCTGCTCATCTGGTATCTTAAAACTCAAATGGCCTATTAAGGTCTTAAACCTCTGATCGAACTCCCAAACAGGTTCAACTACTTTCCGCTTGATTTCTTTCATTTATGTAATGCATTGTGACTCTGAATTGGGTTTCTTGAGTTCTGCAATCAACGCAGTATTGATCTCATTCAGTGGTTTTGGCTGGAAAACTCCTTGGACAAACTTCATGTACCAACTCAGTGCGTAGTCTCTCAGGGTAGTACTAAACTGAGCTCGTTTAACAGCATCATCAATTACATTCTTAATACTCCACACAACTACACATAGAAACCCATGCTGATCGGGATCTTTAGATCCATCTCCTCTAAAGGTGGGTAACCTCATCTCATCTGCCATAGATATTCCTAGGTTTCCTGACTGAGTATGTGTTGGACTGCTAGTTACAGTGCTCTAAGCACTCTGGTGATTCTGATTACTCTGATTTCTTAATGATGCTAAAACAATAGGAGGAGTAATAATACTTACTTCAATAGTCTGCGTAGTTCCTAAGGTCTTTGATTCTTCTCGGTGAGGTTCTTCGATCTTTCCTTCTTCTTCCCTACCAGATTATGAATGTTCCTCATTCACCAGTTCTTATTCCTCTCCACTGTAAAACCCTTCATCTTGTACCAGTGGTTCATGGTTTTGTTCAAACAATTTCACCATAAGTACCTCTCTGAAGATTCTTCCACTGTGCATATGTCCCACCTCTGTGTCGTTGTCGCTATCTGAATTCTTGAACATTAGCTTTTCGATCAGACCAACTATTATAACTTCAAGATATTATTCTCATGTAATAGCATCTTGATCCTCAACTTTAGAAATTGTAAACATTTTCCTCCAGGTCCCTTGAAGAAGTATCTCTCTGCTTGACTATATGATTCTACTTTGTCAAAAACAAACTCAGTGATATACCCTCCAATGGTGCTATCGAACTAGTGATCTACTGCTCTTGACATGGAATTATCAACTCTCTTGACCTTCTTGATCAGCATTGACATCCAAACCATCGATGTTCTAGATCTGATCTCAAACTGGGTATCTTCTAACCTAGCTAACCACTTGTATATCTCCTAATAAATTCCTCCGAAGAAAATCTCATGTATATCAGTAAAGATATACCTTCCAAACCAGTCCTTGGTGCTAAGCTTAGGGTTCTTGTTCTGGGCTTCTGCAAATTCTTTTTCTTGATCTTATATCCACTTCTGAATCTCTTTGTTTGATGGAAACCACCTTGACATTCTCTCATGAAGATTCAGGTCCCAACAATGGAACCATTTGTTGGGGCAAGGGCAGACCCAGGGTTTAGCTCCAAGAGCACACCAACAAGCCCTAACTACTGGCCCTTTCGGCAACACCTGCGAGGCATATGTTGTCTCACCCGAAGTAGCTATGGGGGGTTGTAGAACATAGGTGTCTACAACCAGAGGAAATACAAAGTGGATCCAATACAAGAACAACACAACATCTAGATATCAGTTACTAACTTAGTCCTACTTCACACATTTATCTATCAGATCTAACATAATAATGCAATAACAGTATATCAATGAACAAGAGAACACAATCATCAAGCACACACAACACCAAGTTATACATGGTTCACCCTCTCCCTAGGGCTACATCCATAGAATTGTGCTTTATATTATATTAGGTGAAAGCATACAGTTCTATTTGTGCTCTAGCAGATCTTCTCTCTTTCTCTCTTCTCTCTATCCCCCTTCCCTGTGCACCTAACTACAGGGTTGACCTTCACACCGAGCTGAAGATCTTACAATACAGAATGTTCTCTCGACACAATACTTATCCCTCTACATTAACAATAATAACTCCTCATCACATCAACGAACCCATTCCATTTTCTCTTCACCTTTATTTATACATTACAATAGCTCACCGACAGCCTTAGGCCAAAACCTAAGTGCCAAAACCCTAGATACAAAAATTCTAGGTGTCTAAAACCCTAGGTCAACTTGACCGACATTTTTAGATCTTCACCAGCCTATCTTTCTTTATTTCCCATGCAGTGCTCTAGAAGAATCCATTGGTGGATTTTTCCGCTTGCTAAGTTGTCCACGATCTGTCTTCCTTGTTGATTTGTCATCCTCAATCTCCTCATCCAACAACTTGCTTTCTCTTACTTCGCTCCATCTTTTCTTTTCTTTTCTTTTGCTCACTTTGACCCAGTATTAGTCACTGTGTCTTCTGTGCAATTCATATTCCATATTTTATACCTTAATATTCGCTTACTTACATAACCAAGGGCCAATAGACAGTGTGAGGCTCTATGCCTAGATCTACTCAGGGAAGGAGGATCTGGTGAGGTGCACGCAAATATCTTGTTCTATGCGGAGTGGGTTTTGAGGCTTTGTGCATGTAATATGATTGACAAAATATAATAAAGAAGAAGAAGAGTTGGTTGATGTAGCCCCACGCTGGGGGTGAACCACGTATATCATGTTCTATTGTTACTTTGTGTGATTGATGTGATTTATTCTTATTGTTTTTATCTTTATGCATGATTAGATGCATCTAGTATGGTAGCTTAGTACTTAGTAATGTGAATGAATGATAGATCTGATCTATTTCTATTTTCTTAGTTCTTGGATGTGTTATATCTTATTGAATAATACGCTGCTATGGAATTAGGGTTTCTTCCTGTGACGTGAATAAGGGTTAAATACCAATGAATTATAACTGCTAAGTGCTTTGTTAGAGTGTTGTAATCACAGATCTGTGTCCCAGCTAGGTTGTAGACACTTGATTCCTACAACCACCCCTACCTCTACCTCGGGTGAGACTTCATTTGCTTTGCAGGTGTTTTTGAAAGGGCCGGTAGTTAGGGTTTTGTTGGTGCTTTGTTGAAGCGTTGAACCTCAGGTCTGCCCTTGTGCCAACAAATGGTTCTGTTGTTGATACTTGAAACTATGATTGTTGGGAACTACAGAAAAGAGAAATATTTTTGCGAAGATCTGTTGCCCTAGTGTGGAATACTCTACTTGATTTGTGAAGCTTTGTGCTAAGAAGAGAAGTCTAATCTGAAGAGAAGAGGTAATAGCTTAAACCTTTGTGCTTTGATAAAGGTAAGATAAGTGGAAATTTTTTGTTTCAAAAGAATGGATCTAGGTATGTGTTAGCGATATTTCTTGTAAGGGGGGCTAGAATGCAAAAGAATGGGTTAAAAACCCACTTGTCCAAAGTTTCGGATGATAATGCGCCCAAGGTAAGTCACAAGCAAGTCTGAGCGGCAGTGATTCGCGCGCCCAGATCAACGACGCATATTGGATTCCGGACCCCCCTTGCCTTTCTACCTTTAAGCAGGGGGGGGGTCCAGAATCGGGGGCGCACCTCTTCGGCGGTCCAGATCAGCGCGCTCAGATCAATGGCGATAAAGACAATTCTGAACCCCCCTTGCCTTTCTACCTTTAAGCGGGGGGGGGGTCCAGAATCATGGATGCAGCTTTCCGACGGTCGAGATCGTAGCACCCGGATCAATGATGCTCACACACTCCCATCATTTCCAGCTACTCTGTGTTTAGCCAGTGTGGGCCCTGCTCCCATCATGTCATCCTCCATAACCCCCATTCTCCTGCTGCCGTGTGTCACCAAGCCGTCTCCACCCTTTGGTCCGCGTGGTCCACCTTCCTTCTCATTGTCCACTCACCGCCTACCACGTGTCCTTTTCCCTCCACGTCAGCCTCTCACTAAATTACACCTGCCACTTCTATTCTCCCGCCTTCTCCGCTTATATCCCTTTTTCCTTATGTCATCCCCTGCCGCCTCTCTCACCTCTCATCATTCTTTCTTCGTCCCCGCGGTTGTGGCCCCATCACTCCATTGCCGAACTCCACTTTCCGCGTTGGCCTCCATACCCACCCTTCAAGCTATTCAGTTATTCCAGGTGGTAGCATGAGGAGTCTTCCACATCCCAAGGTGATGATTTGGCCGGATCGTCCTCAATCCCCATGAAGTAGTTATTGAAGCGGTTGGTGGTGGTTATACATCGTCTCCACCATAATGGGGACGTCCTGCAATGAATTAAAGGCACGTCGATTCGCTGATGAAACTGTCAGAAAATCGATTGCGTCTGCCATAAGTTGCACGACCATTCAAAGATTGTGGCTGCAGATTGTCAGAGGCCATGCAGACGCAAAGCCTTCAATGTAGTTTCTTGGTTCCGTTGTTGTTGTTGTTTTGAGTATATGTAGGCGTTTTCGCCATTTTTGTATCTATCGATGGTAGAGCTAAGCTCCCGACTGTAAAGTGGTTTCCTGGTTATGCCTCTGCGTTTGAGATTTCTTGGTTTATAACAAACAGTTTTCTTTTTCCATCTATGTTCCATCTCATGTCAGGGATTCCACAGTTGAAGGATTCGCGTGGACTGAACAATCTTGTTATGATAAAGGATTTTTTGTGACATTGTTGTGCCCTCTGGTGTTCTATGTTTGAATGTGAAAGGATTTTGTGTTCGAATTCTTTCTTCTCCAGTCTGTTACAAACCGGATGTTTGTGATAGACCTTCGCACTCTCCTGATGAAAGTTTCCCCCCTACTCACCCTTTATTATGACTCACTGTTTGAAGTTTATCAAGACCTCATTCGTTCAAGCATGCCTGGCCTGGTTTCTGAGTTGAGATGATATTGTTCTGAGTTTCCTTCCATTTGATCACCCCTTTTAAACAAATTGTGACATTAAACTGATGGGCGTCGGGCTCTACTCCTGCAAGCAATCCAGGAGTGACTTTCGTCTCCAACATTTCTGGCACCGTTTCCGGGGACGAAGTTGAATATTTTCCCCAAGATTGAATGACAAAGATTAAGCTGATTCTGAAGGTGCATCAGAAATCAGAACTTGAAGATTGCTACTGTGCACCTGGTGACTCCATTGTGACGACTCCACTGCAGTGAACCTGTTGGATTAGTTGTGGCTTCCGACGGTAGACACACACGGTCCCATCCACAACTGCCTCTAGCTGCTACTGAAGAAAATCCAGAGGTGATTCTCAGAAGAGGAAAGGCTCCTCAAGGGGAAAGCTTCGTATCCAAATCAGGTATTTCCCAACCTCCCTCTGTAAGAACTCCATTTCCTTATTCTCAACTTCCTAGTCGTCCTTCCTCTGAGGTTTCCCATTTTCTGAATTTTGGGAGTGTTCCTGCTGAGTTTTCTCCTCCTGGTCTAGTATCAGAGGGAGAGATCCTTGTCACTCCCCCCTCCCTGGAAGTTGTGCCTCAGTACAGACCCCAGGCCTCAGAAGGTTTTACTACTCCTCCTTTTATTTCTACTACTGCACAGAGAGAAACACCTGCACATTCGGGTCCCTTAGACCTCTCTCTGTTTTCCCTGTCATCCCCTTCGAGGACCTCTTTGCCTACATCTCCCATTCACACTCCTTCTCCTCCAAGTTCTCCTCCACCTAATATCCCTATGGCTGGTGCTAATCCCCCTTTGAATAGAATGGATGCCATAGTTGTCGCTAGATATGCTCCCTTAATCCTACCTCATCCTATGAATCCTCTCCCTACTAGAGACTACTTGAAGTACATGCCCAAGTTCACTGGGGAAGGGGACGTAACTGCAGAAGAGCACCTAGCTACTTTCTACAGTTATGCAGACAATATGAACATTGAAAATGAATATGTCTGGATGAGAGTCTTTGTTCAGAGTTTGGATGGTGAGGTTAGAAAGTGGTTCAGGGGACTGGCCTCTAGATCTATTGCTGGAATTGAAGCCTTGGATAATGTTTTGCTAAGGCAGTGGGGGGATAGGAAAGATTACATATATTACATGACAGAGTTTGGGTCTCTAAAGAAGATGGAAGGAGAGTCGGTCTCTGACTTCTCCAAAAGGTTCAATAAGATGTATAACAAGATCCCTGCAGAGATAAAACCCTCAGAGGCATCTCCCCAAATTTCCTATGTCGGTGCATTTGACCCTGATTTCTGTCTCTTATTAAGAGAAAGAAGAGCCACTTCCTTAGCCCAAATGTAAGATGTATCCATAGAGGTGGAATCCAACATATTAGCAGCTGACAGACTGAGGACCAGGGCCGACGTAGACAGAAGGAAAGGAAAATCAGAAGTCTCAACTTCTGACACATCACTGCCCCATCCCCAAGTAAATGAGATGGCCCAGGTTATGAACTTTCTGAAAGAAGAAATGGAGAGATTGAAAGAGGAAAGAAAACAAATGAACAAGGGCCCTCAGAACAACAGAGTGGGTTTCAGAAGGCCAAATAATTTCGCTCCTCCAACTATGCACAGGGAGAAGGAAAGAGACAGAGACGACCAAATAATTCAGGCTCCCTTCTAGAACAATTTTGTGACTGATGAAGAAGAAGCAGAAGCAGACGATCCTGAGACTAAAATTCATTGTTTAAAAGTCACTCCTCCTCTCCCTCACCTGACTCAATCATCATATGAGGAGTCTCTCATGAACAGTCAGTTAAACGAACTGAGCAAGGGAGACAAGGTTAGCGGTGGCCAAGATAGGTATAACCTGAGATCCGACAGGAAGGCAACATCGCCTGATGTTCCTGAACCGTCCTCTAGAGAAGAGAAGCCTACTGATGAGGTAGCAGATATCCATAGAGGTAAGAAGGCCCAACCCCTCTCTCCCATTGTCCAAAATCATGTTCCTAAAACTAGAGAAATTCCAAAGCCTACATCCTCTTTTAATTTCGAGCATGAGATTCAAAATATCAGAATCCCTATGCCCCTCACTGAGCTAATCAAACATGGAGAATTCAAAAAATGCTTCTCTGACCTTTTGAAATATGAAGCTTCAGGCCCATCCACGGACTTCATAAACCTCCAAGATGAAAAGCCGACAGTTGTCCTAGGCCCCATGGTGGAAGACAGAGATGATTCATCCCCTCCCTTCTACACCTCCCTGAACATACATGACAAAGTGTTGCATAACTGTTTGATGGATTCAGGAGCCTCTCACAACCTCATGCCCATAGCTATCATGGAAGAATTAGGACTGGAAGTCACCCGAGCCTATCATGAACTTTATTTTTTTGACTCCAGGAGAGTGCAATGTTTGGGAGTCATCAAGGACCTGGTAGTCTCCTTGTTTCAGCTACCCATGAAGAGTATGATCATGGATATTGTGGTAGCTGATGTTCCCCCCAAGTTTGGCATGTTGTTTTCAAGATCTTGGATTAAGAAACTTGGAGGGACGTTACAGATGGATCTCACATATGCCACCATTCCAGTCTTTGGAGGGGAACATAGGATATTGTACAGAGAAGCTCAGCTGTCCTACATTGTCAATGATGAAGCAAACCCCACTAATCACCCCATCTTTGCACTTGACACTGGCATAGGTTCTAGCTTGTTACAGGTCACTGAGACTCCTGAGGCCCCTTTGCAGATCAAAAAGCAACCCATTATCAATCAAGGGATGCCTCCTCCAACCACCTCTGTTTGGAAGATGTTCTTTGACGGAGCTTCTTCCAGTATAGGTGCAGGTGTCGGAGTGGTATTCAGATCCCCTTCTCAAGAGACCATATCTCTGTCATACAAGATGGAATTTGAAGTCACCAACAACATGGCAGAATATGAAGCTCTAGTTCTGGGATTACGAGATGCACAACAAATGGGAATCAGGGAGATTGTCGTGTTCGGGGACGTAGAATTAATTGTCCAACAGGTCAAAAACGTCTATCAGGCCAAGCATCCTCCACTCAAGAATTATAGGAACGAGGTATGGAACCTAGTTGATAATTCTTTCTTGGCTTTCAACATCTCTTTCATTCCAAGGGAAGAAAATTCTCCAGCCGACTTTCTAGCCTTTTCAGCTAGTTTGCATAAAGATCCTGCGCTGACCACTGTCAAGTCTAATGTCGAGATGAGATACAAACCCTCTGTACTGGACAATGTCAGACATTGGAAGGTATTTGAATATGATCAGGAGATCGAAAAATTCCTCCAATCCATTGATGACTTTTCTGCATCACACATAGATGAGGATCCTGACGTGGAAGATGACCATCACCCCGAGGGGTTTTTGAATGAAATTGCTGACCATCAGATTATTCAACTACCGAGCAATCACATACCAAAAGGTCTGATCCCATTAGAAATATTGTTCGATGGGAATGATGTGGCAGTGAGGGGAAGAGTTTCAGGTGATGATGTTGATACAACTGAGTGCAACATAGGCACACCAGAGGATCCCAAGATGGTCAAGATGTCAAAGAGTCTGACCGAGGAGCAGAGGATCGAATATACTAAGCTGTTGAAGGAGTTTGCTGATGTGTTTGCGTGGACCTACGAAGACCTCAAGACATACGACACGTTAGTCATTGAGCACAAGATCCCACTGAAAGAAGAGGCTAAGCCATTCAAGTAGAAGTTGAGACAGATAAATCCCATGCTGCTACCTGTCATGGAGAGAGAGGTGAAGAAGCTGCTAGATGCCCAAATCATTGTCCCCTTGAGATACTCTGATTGGGTAGCCAATTTGGTCCCAGTAAGAAAGAAGAATGGAGAAATCAGACTCTGTGTCGATTTCAGGTACCTGAACAGGAGTTCGAGGAAGGACAATTATCCCCTGCCCAACATGGAACATATATTGCAGAAGGTCACTGGTGCATATAGGATATCTATGATTGATGGATTTTCTAGTTACAATCAGATATCAGTCATGCCTAAGGACAGAGAAAAGACATCCTTCACCACTCACTGGGGCACATTCATGTACGCCAGGATGCCTTTTGGACTGATGAATGCGGGAGCGACATTTCAGTGAGCCATGGACATAAACTTCATCAGGGAGAAAGATAAGTTTGTGGTGATTTACTTAGATGACATAACAGTCTTCTCCAAGCCTGATAAAGAACACCGCTACCACTTGAAGAAGGTTTTTCTGAAGTGTCGAAGGTACGGCGTATCTTTAAACCCCAATAAATCATTGTTTTCCATGTGAGAGGGTAAGTTGTTAGGCCATATAGTGTCAGCAGAGGGGGTGGGGATTGATCCTGGTAGGGTAGAAGCTCTTCAGACCCTGTCACTTCCCAGGTCTAAGAAGGAGGTCCAAGCCTTTTTGGGGAAGATAAATTTTCTGAGGAGATTTGTTTCAAATTTTGCTGAGCTGGTGAAACACATCACAGCCATGCTCAGGAAGGGGAATGAAGTGAGATGGACCCCTGAACCCAGAGAATATTTTGTCTGAATAAAGAAGGCGTTGACTGAGGCACCTGTGCTAATCAGTCCCGATTATTCCAAAGATTTTCTGATATTTTCTTTTGCTTCTTGTGATACAGTAGCGACAGTCTTGTTACAGCAAAATGATCAAGGACAAGAATAGCCCATTGCCTTCTTTAGCAAGGCACTGAGGGATGCAGAGCTTCGATACGAGATCATGGAGAAGTAGGCCTATGCCTTGGTGAAATCTCTCAAAGCTTTTAGATTCTATGTCTTGCATTCAAAGGTCATTGCATATTGTTGGTCACTATAATTGCTTAAT
>JZKD02S0022323.1:0-12106 GCA_000966675.3 Picea glauca
CACCTGGGATAACCTGCAAAAGAAGCAATTTCATGGGCCGAGATGGTGTCCCCTCTGTTGTCTACAGGACAAAACGATCGACCACCTTTTTATGTGATGCCCCTTCGCCCTATTAGTTTGGAGGGAAGCCTCCACTTTAAATCCAAATGTGGGCAGCTGGAAAGGAGACACTTACGAAGAATCCCTATAGGAATGGATAAAAACACCCACCCCTCTATACTTAAGAGCTTTGTCGTTGATAGCAGCTTGGGGAATATGGATTGCTCGAAATAATAAAATATTCCGAGATGCCCCACTTTCTTCAGTGAAGGTGACTGCAAACACTTTAAGCATTCTTGACCATCTAAAAACCACACATTCTTTGAGACAGGGCGCACATCGACCTCTATGCGAGGAATTTATCGACAAAGGATATCCTTGGGCCTACTTTGATGGTGTGGCCTCGGGCGACCAACTACACTATGGGGGGGGAGGCTGCCTATACCTATCCGATCAACATTTTCTCCACCCCAGGGTCGGTCTGGGTCTAGGCACAAATAACTTTTCTGAGATGCAAGCCTTAAAACTCTTACTACTCCTCGCGGCAGAAAAGGGGGTAACCAAGCTACAAGTCTTTGGGGATTCATTGAACATCATTCAATGGGAAAATAAAACACACTCTTGTCACATAACCAGAATCAGACCCTTTTTGACTGAAGTTTTGAGAACCATTGCTACTTTTGACAAATTTTCTCTCTCTCTCATTTATAGGGAAAGGAATCCCACAGCTGATCGTCTATCCAAAGAATCATCGCAGCTAGACTTTGGAAGTTGGCATATCACTGAGCATACACAGGATGGAAGTTTTGATTATCACAGACCCTTCCTTGAAGAACAGGCTTAACGGATGATCATTGATAGATTCAATGTGTACACTACAACAGGAACATACAGTATATAACTGGATCTACTATTTTTGGAACTTGCACTTTTATCGGTTTGTTTAACAGGACAACACAGGGGAGGATGCACCTCCATTTTACCACTATATTTGTTGTAACGAAGTTTGACCATATCTTGGAAGGAAGTAATATAGAACTGTAAGAACCACTAAACAGACAATATATATTATGCTACCTTAAAGAAAATATATATCTGCGATTGTAATTTTATACCTCATCTAATAAAAATACGACTTTTTTCTCTTGGAAAAAAAAAATTAATAGTGATTAATTGAATCAATAGTAATTCATGTAACACATCATTCAAATAAGACTTTGATATGAAAAATAAACACTCAGATACTAGTAACAGTGTTAAATATTGATGCTTGTATTAATATTCAAAGCCAAACTAATTCAATATAAGTTTCAAAGAGAAAACTTCTACAATAATGCACAGTTTTGATTCTTTTCCAAAAAACTGAACCCTTTATATCATTGTTTCTCTCTCTTTTATATGAAAAGAGTCTTATCTGAAATGTAACTACATTCTATAACTAAAAGTAGTTATCCTCTTCAAAATTAGGAATGGGAAATTATCAAAATGTTTTAATTCCCAAACCAAAACTACAAAAAAATGATAATTTTTCTTTAAATAACTAATTATTCTTTTCTTGAAATTATGCCTGGAATTATGATATTCCATGTCCCAATATTCATCGAGGTCATTCATTTCATACTTGTAAAATAAAAAATAATTAATTAATAAAACACAAAACCAAAATTAGAGTGGCTACATAATTTTAAATTTAGTAACTACTCTTTCTAAAAATGAAACAAAAACGAAATAAACAAAATAGTAAATTCATACTGGTAAATTGAAAACTAGATATTAAGCATTATGAGGTGGAACTTTTAAATTCTAAGTTTACAAAAATATTAACCCCTGGAGAGTTAATTTTTAACCGAATCTTATTTCTTATCACACTTGGAAACTGAAGCTTTCCTCCTTTGATCTTCAACCAATGATTTATTTTATGTTCTAAGTAATTGGTTTTCCAACTCCAAGTTGACTATGTTTGCTTGTAAAAAAGGGACCCTTGAAAAATATTTTTATTTCCAAAAGGAAACTTCCAGTCCTGGGTCAATTTTTTGTTTTCCTTCTACAGGATTTTCAACGGATTTCTCTAATGGCTCTTTCGCATTATGCGAGGAATCAATCTTGTGAAAAGAAAACTCTTGGGTTTTTCCTAGATCTTCATCTTCTATATGAATAGGACAGCTGACATTGGTGGTTTTTCTAGTTTTATTTCTGAGAAACCTGGAAACATTTCTTCCTTGCCGTTTATTCTTAAAATGATTTGATTGTTTGGAAACATTCATTTTATTAAGAAAAAGGTCCTTTACTTCTTTTTGGCATTCAAATGTGAGAGAGGAAGCTACAGCCTACTATTGATTTTTGGCTTCAAATGAATCTTGTTCGATTTCTTCAAAAACTATTCATTCTGGTTTAGAATTTTCCCTCATTGCCTGACTGTGTGTAACCCTTGTTGTATTTGGTTAGGAGTCTGAAATATGTGGGTGAGAAGGACCATAATAATATATAGGATTTGAAGGATCAAACCCTAATTTAGGATCATGAGTCTGTAAACTTGACTGTGAGTTTTCTAGAAAATGATTTCTTTTAACAATTTCTTCCTAAGAATCATTATTTTTCTTCAACTGAAACTCAACTAAAACCTTGATTAAACCATGATGAAAAATATTTCTTTCATAACTAAGATGATCTCTCTAATAGAAACGAGCCATTTTTGAAAGACTTTTGAGTAAGAAGAATGGCATATTTAATTTTTAGCCCATGAAAACCATCAATAATCGAAAATGATATATAAAGTAGAGACTATAACGACCTTCATAGGCTATATAACCCTTGATTATACCTAATAGAATATGTAATTTCTTCTTGACCGGGGAGAGAGTCATACCTTGATAATCATATTTTCATTGGGATGAGATTAATATTTCAGACCAGGGGATATCTTTTACCCTTCTGGTCATGGACCAACATTCTCTTTTTAATGGAAAATTAATGGCCTTTGCAATCATCTCCTCATTCAACTTTAATTCAAAATGTCCTATATTGGCAGATTGACCATCGAAACTCAAAGAAAAGACTTTGGTAACATGTAGGTTATATCCATTGAACATTCGTAGGAAATCTAACTGGACAACGTTTTGAAAATCGAAAAATGTTCCTCATTGGCTTGAATTAATTTGTTATCACGCTCAATTATAGATATCATACCCATGCTAAAAGTTGGTTATAGCTCGGGAAAACTCTTAGGGAAACATAACAAACTCTCACTCACAAGTATACGAAAAACCCTCAATACCTCGGAAAACATCCCAAATCAAGTAAATACATTATATACAGGCTTTGTCATGACTTGAAGTGAGGCATTAATTTGCATATAATATGAGATAGAAAAGTACAATACATGGAGGGGAGTGAGTATAGATTGGGAAATGTCACTTGTTTATATGAAGTTTGAAAGGAACCCGATTTTAATCATCAATTAAGATCATTTGTACTTATGATGACAAGGTTAAGCATGATAATAAATAAAAAATTATCAAGTATTTTCTTTGGATCATGGGAATCATTATAGTTATGATAATAACTTGATTAGAATTTCGAAAAGGTAAGTTAGGATCTCATGAACATTATTATTATTTGATAAAAAATTGAAATTTCTAATATCTTATGAAAATTTAGATAAGCAATATAATTAAGAATTTGTATCTTACCAAATATTGTAGCTCAATTAGAAACTTGTCAAAGGTGTGTATGACAAAAATAATCAAGGACATTTTGATCAATTAATAAATATAAATAACATTTAGTGACTTGGAAATCAAAATCCATGATCAGAACTCTTATAAAATGAAAACAAAACAGGAGGAAAGATGTCATAGATATCAAAATTAAAATCCGGATGAAACTTCAATGGACTTGGGAGCATGATCAATATAACAAATTTTTCAATAAAAGAAAAAATGAAAATAATGCTCAAACATAAATATGACAACTTTCAAAAATTTTAAAAGTTTTTTCCTTTTTTTAAATGAAAAAGAAGAAGGGTCCCAAATTTTATTTATATCAGATGCAAAATTTGGGAGGTTGTTTTCTTCTACAACGGGACTGTACTCTTTCCATTTCAATTGGTCTCACAAAATTTGGATCAGTTATGAAGAATTTATGATTGTTTTGCCCGGAACATATGTTTGAGACTAGTTACGGGACTAGTCAAAAACCCTATCTTCCACAGGGTGTATCTCCAAAAGTACAACAACCCAAAAGCTAAAATTCATACTACAAGTACTTTGATGTGTCTTCTAAATATCCTCCAAGTCTCACATTCTGAATTTGCTCCAAAAAAACGTTATAGCGAAAATTCCAAGATGAATTTCTTGGGGAAGAAAAGCCCTAGGATCAATGCTCTCATACCAAATGTAATGAACCAAATGCTTAAATTATCATAATAGAATAGAAGTACACACCATGTACAGAATGTGAGAGTAGAGCACAACTCCAAGATAAATGATTTACACAATAACTCCTTAAAGAATAGAATAGTGTCCTGCACATAACCAAATACATTCATACATCGCAATTCACCTATCTCTAATAATGAATACATGATCTCTATATATACCTATTCACACTTGCACATAAGGCCCCTTTACTATTAGAATGACCCTATTACATATATATTTGCACATTACATGTACATTTAGGCCCATATATGCCCCCCTTTGGTGTCATACCATATACATTTATCCATATATATGCTCCCCTTCAGTCATAACATAATATGGTAGGTTTTTTTCTTTCATGTTTTGCAGAGTCAAATTTAAGATGGAACTTCAATTTGGACACATTATGCTAATATACAATAATATGTTGTTTCCCTTTCTCATTGGTGTTAGGATATTTAGACACTTAGGAGTTATTTAAGATCTACTTGGTCTAATGTGTCCTTAGGAAAAAGTGTGTTTCTTTAGTATGCATTTGTAGTTAGGAAATCTGATGGTCACGATATATTCCCAACATAGAGTGATCTGACAGTTCATATTATCTTCTATATTAATGGCTACATTGATCCATGGCTTAATACCCTATTGGTCCATGATATCTACTTAAATAGCATGGAAGGTCATTTTCCAATGATCGATTGTGAGAAACTCTCTTGTAAAATCTCTCTTTAATCTTTTTCTTTTGAATTAATAAACTGCTCCAAGTAATCATGCTGGTTGAGGTCGTGGATGTTTCCCGATAGGTTTTTTACCACGTCAAAACATCGGTGTGTTGATATTTGACCTAGTTATGTGAGTGGTCACTGAAATTGTTCGTCCTCTATTGGAATACATGTGTTGTCGAACATGGTAGTAGAGCCTGCTTGAATACCCGCTCTCATTGTAGATCAAGATCGTGAAACCGAGTTACTTAATATTTATTTATGTCATTTCCGTTATGGGCTGAGAGGAATATTTCATTGCATATGAAGCACTTGTTTCATCCAGGAACGCTTTTCGTTTCATTCGAAAAGGTTTTCGTTTTCCCAAGATACAACCATTTCAGTCAGATCTAGAGATATAAAGCCCGAATACGCCCTTTTTTAATTTTTGCAGAGTATTATTTCGGTTTTTTATTTTTTATTTTCAGGTTGCTACTCTTTTGAATATGTGTATGCTCTTTTCTCGTGCCCTATGCAATCTTGTAAAATTAGAAACAAATCAAAAAAGGTGCATTTTCCTGGTAAGCTAACCGAGATCTAACTCTTGTTGTCATCAAGAAGCGAAAAAAAATTCTTGTGTGAAAATATTTTTTTAGCACACTCTCCAAGGTCATCTTCAACAACAACAACAACAATCCTCCTTCTAAACAATACAATATGTTTTTCTACCTCACTTGGTTAAAAGTTACCTTATTAAGTAAGAGGTCTTCAATTCAAGTCTCTCTTTTTGTTACTATTTTTTTAAAAGTCCATGCATCTATTGTAAAGTGTATTTCACTTCAAGTATAAAAGTGAATCACTATAAGTAGCTTTAATATTTTATTTTAAATTTATTTATTTTGCATGCAACTTTCTTTTATAAAGTAACTTCATTGTAAAAGTGATCCCCGCTTCTTTTTATAAAAGTGGGTCACTTCATAAAGAAACTTATTTATAAAAGTGAGGTTATTTGGAGGGGTATCACCACGTTGACCAACTTCTACTTGACATGTGCCTCTTTGGTTATCATTTATGTTTTTTTTCAAAAGGGTGTATCTTTCACTTCTGAAGTTCGTTTTCAGTGCCATTTTTTTTAAAACCGCCTAATTTTTCGACATCTTTCCATCCAGATCATCATTTTTAGTTTGTAAATCCATATTATTTGAATATTTAATATGGCTTCTTCCAGTGATATTTTTCTTACCAGCACCAACTACTTCCAATGGAAATACCATGTGGAGTATTTATTAAGAAGCAAAGGCCTATAACGGATTACCTTGGGAAAGAAAAAAGAACCCACTGATGATGAAAAGAAATTCAAATTGTCTAATAGGAATGACGAAGCACGTGGACTAATTGGAATGTCCATGTCTAATGATTTAAGGTTCCACCTTCAAGAAATTGATGACCCTAATGAATCTTGGGAAACTCTTAAATATGTGTTTGGTAGACACAATATTATTTGAGCACGTCAGTTAGAATCAGATATTGACTTTAAGTCCAAATGATTTTTCTTGCATTGAAGACTATCTATTAACTTTAAAACACTTGAAATTTTATGTGAAGAGTGTAACATAAATTTGTAGGAAGAGCATTTCATCTATATTATTCTTTCTAAGATAGGTAGTGMAAATTCTTTGTTTGTATCTACYTTTTATGCCATGAAATAGGCTCTAAGGAAAGCTTGTAAAAAATCCACTCTTGAGTCCTTTTGTGATGCTTTGATTAGAGAGCAAGATAAGATTGTACAACTTGGAGTGATCAGCGYTGTAGGTACCTCCAACAAAGCCTTATTATCCCAGTAGAAATATAAACCCAAGAATCCCAAGAAGCAACATMTTCGCCACAACAACGAGAAAAACAAGGGTCCCAAACCCACTCAGATAGCTTCAGCTCCTAATGATGACAAAGGAGCAAAATCTAAAAATAAGAAGACTGGTGAACATTGCAATTTTTGTGGGAAAGATGGTCATGATGAGTCCAAATGTTTCAAGAAGATGGCATCTCTAGAAGCAGCGATGAAGAAACACAAAATCAATATTGATTCTTCTGCTTCTTCTTCTTCTCATCGACATGCACTTTTTTCTTATGTTTTCTCCTTCAATGCAACTTCTACTTCTTCTTCTGATGAGTGGCTTATTGACTTTAGAGCATCTTATCATATTGATAAAGAGAAATCCATATTTTTTAATCTAAATGAATGTAACACCAAGAAAATATTTGTTTGTGATGATAGATCTCTTAGTGTTGTAGGATCTATGTAACATCTTGCTCTTGTGCACACCTGATTTGATTTATTCTTTGAGAAAACTTGTGTGCAAGTGATCTGGTTCCTTATATGATTGATTGTTTCGCTTATGGATTATGATGATGTTATGGATATGATGATACGTTATTTTATATATGTGTGTCGACAGGTGCTATTGACTAGTTTCTTCTGAGTGTGCATGACTCTGGACAGCTTGAGGATGTCGATGGAACCGATGGGCCTACTTGGACTCTGGATCGAGTCAGGGAGTGGATTGTTTGTGGTTTGAGTATTTTTTTTATTGCATATGTGACAAATGACTAGTATATAATGATGTTGTTTATGGATCACTGACATGTTTCGTTGAAGGATGCAGGATAACGATTGTTTGCTACTTAGACTCACATTTGTATTAAGGGGGTCATGCATGAAAACTAGATATATTGAGGGAGAGGTGTGGTAGCAGCCCTGCCACAGCCTACTAGCACTTTCGTCATGGCTCAAATTGTAGGTTAATGATTACCTAGTTTGAGAAATCCACGATGTCGTGAGGGAAAACTGAGGCAGTCATTCACGAAGATTCTAAGGGACGTGCAATAAGCTAAGGTCCTTATTTCTTAGAGGCTCTCGATCTCCCACAAGGTTGCCTGAAGGAGTATTGACTCCAAGGGCGGGCGTCGACCAAAATCAATCAAAAGACGAGTGGCACCCTTGGAGCACGTAGTGCGTCTTGAAGCGCACGTCGCATAAATGAAACTTGAATGAAGGCGAGTGGCACCCTTGGAGCACGTAGTGTGTCTTGAAGGGAACATCGTGGTTTTTAACACTGGTGAGTCAATGAACCTAGGTACCTAGAAAACAATATCTTACTTTGACATGGTCAGTCTTGAATTAATTATGTATGAGCAAAGTTGATTAATTATAATTTCTCCCTTAAAAATCTGCTAAGCCTAGTCGAAATTAAAGTCTAGGTCTAAATAGGATATGAGGACTAAAAATTAATTAACCAATTAATAAAAGGGGGGATGAAGAAAAGAAAGGGGGGAAACTAAAAAACTAATTTAAAATTTAATGGAGGATTAAATTATTTAAAAGATTAATTGTTGTTTTTGTGCAAAACTTGCTAATTTCGAATATAGAAAAAATGGGAAATTAATTGCAAAAAAGATGTGGAACATAGAAGGAATCTAGTATATAGAGAAATTTCATAAAATGAACTCAAATAAGCTTTAAGAAAGACACCGGTCATTAAGGGAATAAAGGAACTTCAAGGAGCGTTTTTAGGAACGCTTTTAGGTGGGTGAGGGAAATTGGCAATTCAATTTAATTAATTAAATAAATTTATGGTCCAGCTAAGGGATTGGGTGACAAGTGTACGGGGGAGAATATTTCCAAATAAATCTTTAATAAAAAAAATTAATGTGCAATGGAAAGGTCACTAAGAATAAATCTATAAAAGAGATGGCAGGAAGAGGAATGGGAGACGATCGGTATGCGTAAGGTTATGCTGTCGGATTTTCTTGACTGATTTTTCTTATGAGAGTTGGGATGCCCAGCTCGAATAGAAAGTGGTAGCTCGACCTTGCGAGGCAAGCAGGGATGATTTTAAGGATGGAAAATTATTTTAAAATTTAGAAACCTTGGAGAATCTTACTAATCCTTCATATGCCAACTATAAATGTTTGGCGATATTTTTGTAAAAATATTCAAATTTCTAAGGATTTTATACAGTTTGTATAAAATTTTGGCAATTTTAAGGTAAAATAATTTTATCCTATAGAATTTGGGCGAATAATTTTTAAAATAGCGAATATTTTTTGAGGAAAAACCTTGGAAAATTAGCCCATGAGCGAAATCTATCCCCTAAAATCATCCCTGGAGGCGAGCTGGGAGCTACCTTTTCTCAGGTTGTGTGTGTGGCCCCTTTGCGGCTCAAGGGGCTCAAGGGGAAGAAGAGTACCCCTAGCATTGCCTGGGAGGTACTGGTGAGGTATTCATGGTTAGCAAGCGGGGAATCGAACAGAGCACCTTAGCGGAGAAGCATCTCGCCTACGTCCTCATCAACTACAGTGTTCTCATTATGATTGTATTTGAAGTTTAAGTTAAAAATTATGTTCAAAGCTTAATTATTCTTGCAAATTGTAAAGGACTCCTAAAACTTGAGTTTGGCAAGTTTTCTTGGTGTTGTGAGATGCCTAATAAAATGTGAGAATGAATACCATCTACTCTGAACTTGAATTAATAAAATTTCTAGCCGTTGTCTACCGATAAATCCATGGACTTCCCTCAATTGTTGCAAATATTCTTATTATTTTTGGAATTCGGCGGGATTGTAAACTGACACGCCGCCTACACTGGATCTGTATTTTAAAAGTGATACCCTCGCCTTATTTTGCTTGGAAATTTAATTGCTATCCAAACTCTTGGACTCCTATCTTTCTAGATGTTGATAAAATTAATTCGCTAGTGATGTGGTCACATGCGATCATCCGGGTACTGTACCCACTATTAGGTTACTGCAAAAATCCTTCAATCTCTTAAAGGATGATTTCTTTGTGTTCAAATTTTATTTCGGGTTTATGTGCATTCATCCCTGGAATTTAAAAAAAAGGTGAATCCTCCTGTGTAAGAATTTAACCAGGGGTTTCGGATTAAAATGATTTGCTTCCCTTGCTGGGAGAATCTTGGTGTTAGAGATTAATGGTGGATATTGTGTTCAACAAATTGGAGTGTCTGGGCTCTTCGCCGGAAGGAGAAATCTTCTATACCTTGTTACTGTATGCCTTCACGATTGAGGAAATTGTTCCTCTGGGTTTTTGTCGCATCGAAACCTGCGGAGATTTCAAACTTCCTTGATTACTCACCTGATCATTGGGACGCCACTCTGCGAGCCCCTGCCCAAACAATAGTCTTCATTAGAATTTCCTTCCACCGGTTTAGGTGAGTTAAATAGTCTTCAACTTATTTATTCTCGGGTTCCAATGTTTTCCAGGTGTTTAGATGAGGGTGGCCACAGGAACTTGTAGCTTTATTTTTAATGCTCGACTCCTTGTAGATAGTGTTCCCAGCATAACGACAGTTATAGCTCTCCAATACCCTGAATTGAGGAAAATAGCGTTAAAGTATGGCACGTAAATAGCGTTAAAGCATGGCATGTTGAGCGCATGAAAGGAAGATAGTGAATTTTATATGAGTTCAATGTTTTTTTTCTTATTTTTAATTTCATTATGGATATGACCCATGCCATGTGTCATTTCTTGCCTGAACCAAAAATACAGAAACGCCCGTTAGGGCACTAGGATTTCTAAGGAGGTTTTAGTGAGGCTTCACTCCCCTTATAGAGTGTGAGCGTAAGGGTTCTTGTAGGATGGTAAAGAATGACCCTTTTCTGACTATGAAACACGACTTAGAGGACAGGGCCTTGACTACCATGTAATTGTATACTAGTAAAATTGACCCTAGTCATCTCAACTTAAGGATAAGGTCTTACTTCCCTCCCTATTTAAATAAAAGTTATATTGTGGAAGAATACTCAATGTAGGTTGAATGGATGCGACATGACTTCAAGGTTATAAAGTATTATGTACTACGTAATAGGTGGATGCGTTGCAATAAAAATCATCACAATAGTTAGTCATAAATGATTTTACCTCTAACTTCATTAAATAATTTATTAATGACAGTGATTTATCTCTTAATGCATCCTTAGGTAGATTTTGGGTGTCGATCCTTAGTAGTCCTTGATTGATGAATTTTCCCTTGCGTAAATTGTAGAATTGTTTATTCATTCATGGCTCATTGTGAGTTAATTACTTCGTATATTATATAGTGAATATACGTATAATAATAACTCTTGAATTCACCGGTATACAGATCTTATTCTTGATATGCTTAAATTGATGGATAATGGATTAGAGATGTTACATTTCTTAGGATTGTGTTATCATTTCCTGGAAGAATGACTTAGTAATTGTATGCTCTTTCTCCTTCAATGGTTGATGTGGAAATAATGTGTTAATGGAATCGAAGCTTGCGCGCACTAATTTTTGTAATGTATGATGGTTTTAGTTTTCGGACTTCTTACGCAATGGATGATGTGTATTAATGATGGTTTTAGATGTTGGGCTCTTTGCGCAATTAGATTTTGGTGTGGATATCGTACTTCTCGCACTTATGGATTTATGCCATGCATGATGGATTAGATCTCTAACTTTTGCGCAAATGGTGTTTGTGTTAGGTGTTATCACCATAACAATTTTCAATTAGGATCCATGTCTCGAAAATTTAGCGAAGAGCTACATCGCTATGGAAGCATGCTAGTTTGGGGGATATGGTCACATATGGTGGCATATGGACAAATATGGCGGAGGCGCGAAAGGTAGGACCCGGGAGACCGTAGATCTTGAAACGACCCGGATCAACGGCTAAGGCACATATCGGGCGGAAAAATAGCATGAAGTTTAATTATGCGAAGGCAAGCTAGGGAAAACTATTGTGGTTTCATTCGTGGAAGTGTGGCACCCTTAGAGGCACATCGGGCCGAAAAGTGGTCTACCTAAAACTATTTTTTCCAACCCCCGATATCAAAAGTTGATGAGGCTCGGCAAACCATAGATCACCTGCTAATTTGCATTAATTTTTCCCCAATGCATCTTGTCCTT
>JZKD02S0022334.1:0-26735 GCA_000966675.3 Picea glauca
CACAATTGAAATAACGATCAATCCCCTGGGCGGTACTCGACTCTCCTTCTGCTGCAATGATGCAATGCCTCTGTCGCTCGGGATTTCTAACAGGTTATGCTCTCAGCAACTTATCAAATTTCATTTGCAGACGGATTTATTGTTGACTGAATTGAAGATCGGGCTCATGGTCAGAGTTCGAGCAATCTTCCTATTTCACAGTATTTCTTACTGCAATCGATAGTTCGGAGACAATAATAGTAGACCCTATATCTGAACAGTTGTGCTGGACAACGGAACTTCGAATGCGTTCAGAAGATCGAGCGTCCTCCTGCTCGAAGAAGTGGCACCATAATTCATTGTAATAGCATCAAGTGAAGGCATAGAACCTAACGATTGAGGGCATTGTAATGGCATCGTAATCAATCGTTAGCAAAGCCTGGCCTTTCAGCAGAAATGAATCGTTAGGTTGAGTATAGTAGCAAGAATCCATATGAGTGGCACCGTGGCATGAGTTTATGAATCCAAAGTCGAAACTTTTACAAAAGAAATCGCATAGAGATTATCATGGAAACATGATAATATTTTTATTATATCTTACTTTTGGCAAGGAGGCATAATTTTAATGTAAGTTACGAAACATATTTTGGAAAGGTGGGGCATGTGAGTAAAAAGATGAAAAGTGAACATAAATATATAATAATATATTTATTTTTGAAAATTTGGCATGTCATGAAAAAGTGTCAAACTTGTAATGGTAATGATGCTATACTTAGAGAGAGACATGGATAATAATTGGATGAGAGAGTTGAGTGTAAAAAATGATAGGTAGAGGTTCATGACGATTCCACCAAGTATTATTCTAGCCTTACCAACATCATGTAATGAACTTGTTTCCACTTCGATGAATCTGTAACTTGCCCAATAAAATATATTGACTGACGATCGTGGTCATTTGTTAGTTGTTACACGTCATCACTTTTAAAATGTTCGTGAATGGCGAGGAACCTCATTCATCTTCCTTGAATGTGTAGTAGTAACTCAACGTGAGCATGCAAGACTTTGCGCAAGCAACTACAAATAAGGTGGGTGCAAGATCAACAATGGTGATATAAGGGTCTTTGGACATGTGCGTCATTGGCGAAATAAGCGCAAGTAGTGTGACTCGAGAGGGAGCCTGGCAACGCTTTGTCAGCTAAGTCTTGTTGAAAAAAATCATCATCAACAGTTGGGTGACAATAGTGATATTGTTTATGGTAAAACGAGCACATCTCTTTTAGTATAACAATGTTCTCCATTGTGTATGGCCATGTTTTTGAAGATTTTCCTCACGTGAAACATGTGGATTTTAAGTTAGATCCAGTTTATGCGTGGTATTCAATTTTGTATAGACAAAAGGCCCAATACATTTTTTATCTGGTCCACAAAAATTGCATCTCAGAATTCAAAAGGTTGATATTTGGATAGAGCACATCAAGGCTATCCTTAGAAACAACTTCCTTCCTCACTGGAAAAGGGATTTATGAGTTGTCTAGATAATTCACTATAATTAAAGTATTTGGGAGTAAGGATAAACCTTCCCTCTTACCATTTTATACATCAAATAAACTATTTGTTGGAGAAGTATGCATACAATACAAAACTTGGGATCATTTCTTCCATGACAAAAGGAAAAAACAATTTATACCCCTACCATGGAAAATTGGGAATTGTAGTGTTAAACATATAACTCACCTAAATGAGTTGGAAAAACATCATGAACAAATGGGTTTGATGGAAGCTAAACTTGTCGAAGGTTTTGACCCAAATAGAAAATTCACCACACATATGTAGTTAGTCGGGTATGCTTCACACTTAATCAGAATTGAACAATTCCAAGAAGGTGGTGAAGATAATTTAGATCTCTAGGAACTAGAAGCCTACCAAAATTCATAGAATACATGATAAGTAAATAGTACAAATTAGGGATACAAACAACATGATAGAGAAAAATCAAATCAAACCCCTAACTCGTCGACAATGTCTCAAAGAAGCACTCCATCAAGAATCAAGAACAAAACCAAAGGAATAGATACTAGAAAAACATCAGTTGGAGGCTTGGATGACACTAGAGATAAAAACCCACCAAAAAAAAGCCTTGAGAAAACACATGATGCACACACTCCTATAAAAAGAAACAAAATATGTCATCAATGGAAATAACCACAACAAAAGACCAAGAAAGTCCCTATGCTATGGACATGGAAAAAATCAGTGAAGAACCTTACTGGTCTGCGCAAAGGTTGTTAGAGACGAGATAAATAGTTGATGCTCTTATGACTCAGGATCCTGAGATATTTGAAGAGGAATATTTCACTCTGCACCATATGGCTTACAATTGTGAAACTAAAAAGTTACTATTAGAAAAAGTTAATACCAAGAATAAAAAGTCATTTGAACGATGTAAATCTTCTATTGACTTGGATGGAGTAGCACCATCTAAAATTGTGTATTTTCATGGAGCTACTCAAGATGTATTAAAACAGTCAATTGACAAAATGGAGAAAAATAATTTGGAACTAAAGAAAAGAGAAAAATAATTAGAAGTTGCTCTGGTACCAACACCATTCTTCCTAGAACATTTAAGTTCTATGCAACATATACTTGAATTAGAGGAGATCCCTGAAAGAAGTATGAAATACAAAGGCTCATCAAATTTATTGTAGGACGTAAGAAAATATGTTGGTGATGCCATACAAAAATAGGTTGATATAACTCAGAAAATTTGGGAACTTGCACAAAATATTGCTAGCTTTTCCTCTAGAATAGAGAAATTCAAAGAATATTTGCAAAAAGATTTGGAGAATGATGAAGAATTTTTCAAGGAAGTTGTAAATGCATTTTCAACTAAAGTTTCTAGTTTAAATGAAGCCGGGAGAAAGGAACAAAAACTTCCTTCGCCTTATCATATGAAGCAAATTAATGCATGTTGGCTAAGGAGAATTAAAAAATTAAGAGAAAAGATAAATGAAATTGAGGCCCTAAGGAATAAAAAGAGTGATTTATTTCTTAAGCTTGTGGGTCTTACCAAGGAATTAGATGGTCTCGATTTATTGATGGATACCATGATCTTAACCAAAGAATATTTAATGTGACAACCTAAAGAATTAAAACTTACTTGGGCTAATGAATTTACTGAAACCATATAATTTTTCGAGGATGAATTTAAAAGATGGTTGGTTTGGTATATCAACAAAAATGATGAGGTGGATGACACATTGCATCAATCAGAACTGGACCCTAGGGAATTCGAAAGACAATTGTTCCAGATTAAAACTAAACATGAAATCATCGTGGCACCTTTGAGAGAGTACATTAAGTAATGGTTGAAAAAGGCGTTAATTGAACTTACGATACCAGAAAATCAAGAAACAGTTAGAGAATTTATCCCACCTCAACCACAACAGATGTCTATAAAGGAGCCAGTTGCAAGCAGGTGAATATATGAGATTTCTCCATCACAATGAGTCGAACATAAACTTTACTCTTTAGTTTTTCTTCTGTCCATTTCCACTACAATTATTTATCATTTTTCCTTTCTCTACTCGGTTTTCTATGGGATTTAGGCTTATTCTTGGTTGTCCTTCTCTTATCTTCCAAGTCTTTTCATTTTATGGTCTGCAGGAGCCAATCCTAGTCCTCTTTGAAGGGCAAACACATTTTACTTTCTTTAAATACATTTACTTTGTATTTAAAGGCTCGTTATTATTTTTGAGACTCTGAGAGAGATACTTAGAATATCACATTTTTGTATTCTAACAAATTTGACCAAAATCTTGAGTTACCAAATGTTCTATCATAATATTTTTGGTACTTTATTGAAATATAATTTAAAGCTCTCTTTTATTTGTGGTCCATTTCTTGGTATCTCTATTTGTGGTATTGTTAAATGTTCTAATGAATGTTGTGATGGATATATCACTCCTTTATATTATGTATTCATCTTATCTATTCATCTTGTAGATATTGTACATATGAGTTTCTTTTAACACCTAGTCTGAAATATCAGGTGTTGTTTTCCTTGAATGTAAATGTAAATATCAAGTTTGGTCCTTCAAAAACTTTGTTTTGTTTCATTTTATTTTCTTGGAATCATAAGAACAAGAGGAGTACCACCTCTCTAAAAATGCAAGGGGGTTCATATCATCGTGAGGTTGACCTTAACACTGCAAAATGGTCTTTTAGATCAACATTTTGGTGACCAAGTTGGGGAGAGAAAAAGGTTGGTTTGCACAAACCAGAATTTATGAATCAACCTAACCTCAATCAACCAAATTTGCAAATTTTTCTTGGAAATCAACAGATCATATTACATCAATTGTATAATCTAGCAATAGTAGTATCCAGGACTAGAGAAGAATTATAAAATTCTTGGGAAACCATGGCTCGTGAAGAAGAAAGATGGATCGCAAGAAGGCAAAGACAAAGGGATGGAAACTGAGAAAAATACTGGAGACATATAGATGACCAATAACAAGAAGTAAAATTAAACAACTTCAAAATATTGAAGTTGGAGAAAATTCTAAAATTGAAATAATAAAAATTCAAGGGATGGGAGATAGAGAAGAAAGAAGAAATGAAGTTCCTAAAAATCGAGAAGAAAGAAGAAATGAAATTATTGAAAATCAAGAAGGAAGAAGAAATGAAATTCCTAAACATCAAGAAAGATATAGAATCCCACTAAGAAGGATGAGGAATATACCCCTTAACCTTTTTGGTGAACAACATCAATTACTCACTCTCCCATAAGGAGCCTTACTAGTATTTTCATAATGGACCCGAAAAGACACATGGAACATTTTTTATCTATGTTTGAATTGAATCTAGTAGGACATGAAGATGTAATGGCTAGATTGTTTTTGCAAACATTGATTGGCCTATCTCATGAATGGTATATGTCCCTTCCAACCTGGTCAATTGCATCTTTCGATGATATAGAAACTATGTTTATAACCATGTATGCACCTTCGATCATGTACCACACATTATTAACTCAGTTCACTCAAGTCCATTTGAAGAAAGGTGAAAGGATAGGAGATTTTAATTTGTGGTTTCACAAGACACTAAATCAAATCCATGAAGATCAAAGACGAAACGACCCAATTATAATTGGTTGTTATAAGAATGTTATGCTAGCAAATGTAAAATATGCTATTAGGGCTAATCAAATAAACGATTTGGATGGAGTTATTCACAAAGCGACTAGAATGGAAGAAATTATAATAGAAACAAATGTCGATCATGAAATTATCCTCGAAAAATTTCAAAGATAAATGACTAAATTAACCATAGAAAACCAAAGAGCTTATGGCTCAAGGAATGTTGAGAAATGAGGAATTGGTGGAATATTTCAGGGTGTTATCCCAGACATAAGAAATGATCCATCTGTAACCCGAGAAACCTAGTAAAAAATTGAGATAGCTCATATGAATAGGACAATTCGGCAAAGGAAAAATGAACTGACAAGGTTAAGATGAGCTACCAACCTACTTCCTTCAGAAGACAAAGATGTCAAATTTCATGTACAAGAACAAAGAAGAAATCATGCTCAAAACCAGAGAGAAAGACATGACAGGAGGAATGAATAATAGATACCAAGAGCACCGCGGGTCCCAAACTCAAATTCCCTTGACTTAGATGAAATTTCTATTGAATAAAGTTTTGAAGACCTTGACCTAGAGTCAAATACTATGTAAAATGATGGTATGGAATTAGTACAAACTAATGAATTGGAACCATTTTATATTTTCAATGAACAAGATGAAAAACATATTTTGCAAGATAATGTTGTCTAGACAAGGGAACAAATAAACAAATTCAAAGAAAAAGAGGTTCCAGAAAATGAAAAGACTAATTCAATTCAAGTAGAAACAACGAAGCAGCCACATGTAGCTAATCAAACAAAGACTCCACAACAAATGACATATAACATAATGGATTATCTTTCAAAACTCAAAATCACTTTTCCATTTATGGAAGTCATTAAGACTCCACATCAAAGAGAGAACTTGTTGAAAATATTTGATGCTTTAGATACAAGAATTGAAGTTGTGGTAATAAACTCAAAGCGTAAACGGAATTATTCCTCAGCTAAAGCTAAACCAAAGGTTCCACCATTTTACATTACCATAGAGAACCATGAAGTCGTTATGCACAATTGTTTGATTGATAGTGGAGTTACTAATAACATTATGCCTTTATGAGTGATGCAAGCACTCAGAATGGAATGTACTAGACATTATGAAACTAGTGAAATCATTTATGTTATTGACTCAAGAAAAGTTTCATCTTATGGAGAGATTAAAGATGTTTGTTCTTGGATAAGTGCATCTCCTCATATCACCATTGTTTTCACTATTGTGGTAGTAGACATGCCTCTAGCATATGGAGTTGTTCCAGGAAGGGATTGGTCCTCAATGATTGGGGGTACATCATGAATGAAGGAATATGGCCGATTCTCTCGAATAAAGATGGAACAATGGTAAGGGTCCCCAAAGAAATAAGAAAACATTTTTCTTTCAAAAGAAAGGAAAATGAATTGATGAAAATTTATCTTGGTGATGGAATGAGGAATTATGTTATCTTCGATTGAGAACATATATGCACTCAAGAATAGATAAAAGAACAAGACTCTTTTCAAGGATACTGGAAAATGTCTTTTGATGGTGCATGTTCTAAGTCAAGAAATGGAGCTGGAATTATTTTCAAAATCCCACAATCTAATATATATCCTCATGCCATAAGACTTGAATTTCCATGCACTAATAATGAATCTGAATATGAATCATTGATTCAAGAAATGATCATTATCATTCAAAAGAAAGTTGAACACTTAGTAGTAACCAATGATTCTGAATTGATTATAAATCATATTAAAGGAAAATATAAAATTATAAAGGAAAAATTGAAATGTTATGTTAAAAGAGTGACAGAGCTCATGGACTCTTTCAAATCTTTCAACATATCATTTATCCCCAGAGAAAAGAATCAAAATTTTGATGCATTATCAGTCATTGCATCCTTGTTTAAAACATAAGATTTGCAACAAGAAGGCACTTATCATGTGAAGACTATTTTTCGACCATCTATCACATATAATCAAGAATAATTACAAGTTTTTGAGAATGATGAACATGTGGTAAATTTGTTCATAGATGATGATAACATAATTGAAGAAGACTCAGAAGAAGGTCAGAATTTGCAAGAAGAAATTCAAGAGAAAATCGAAAAACCTGCTCCAAAGAAATATGATAGTCTGGAATCCCTCTTTACAAGAGATGACCAAACTAAAATTTCAAAACCACTTGAAGAACCTTTTGTGAGAAAATTTCAACAAACCTATAATATCAACATTGGTACTCATGAATCACCAAAGTATATAAACCCGGTTACTAGTTGTACTAAAGAAGAAAGGGATAAGTACTCTCAACTTTTCAAACAATTTCAAGATGTGTTTGCATGGAGTTACGATGACTTAAAGGAATACGACAAATCAATATTCCAACATATTATACGTCTGAAAGAGGTTTCTAATCCTTTCAAACAAAAATTGAGAATAATTAACCCCAAGATAAAGCCTTTGGTAAAAATAGAAATTGAGAAATTAGAGAAGGAAGACATAATTGCTCCCATTAGGCATTCAGATTGGCTTTGAAACCCAGCAGTTGTTAGGAAGAAAATTGGTGATATCCTCTTATGTGTTGATTTTAGAGATCATAATAAATTTAGTATAAATAATAGTTATTGTTGGACCTAGTATTATGGGGTTGGCATTGATGACAAAGAGGACAAATATGGTCAATGTTGGGCATGGAGTTGGTATTGGAATTGATACAAAAAGAATCAAGTAGATGTCAATAAGTTTGGTATAAAAGTTTCAGCAAGAAAAGTCTCGACCAGTCAAGCCTTAAGTTGAGTCAGAAACAATTTTCTTGACCAATCAAACCTTAAGCCAGGTCGAAACAATTAAATGGGTCAATATGACTATCTAAATGAAAGGAGAAAATATCAAAGTTGAGTGTTTCAATAAAATGTAGTAGATATCAAGAAGTTATAAACGTCTCAGCCAGAATTTGAAGTTGGAGAAGTTGAAAAGGTCGAAATTCGAAGTGAAAGAAATTGGGGGTCAAAATCGAAAAGGTCAAAGAAGTCGAAGGTAGAAGTTAGACAAGTAGAAGAAGTTGAAGGTGAAAGTCCTATAAGTAGAAGAATTCGAAATTGAAGAAGTCAAATATCGAAGCCGAAGTCAAATTCGAAACCAAAGCAAGTCAAGATGACCAAAGTTGAATTACAAAAGTCGTTTTTCTACTAAGTCGAGTCGATCCAAGAAATAAGTAACCTAAAGTACAGAGTCAAAGAAAACTTAAATTGAGAAATACAAGTCAGGTTGAGGTTGAAGCAAGTTGGGTGGAATATAATCAAAATTCTCAAGTCAAAATTTATCCTAGTTGAGTCAACCAAAAATATGCTTGTCGGTCGAATGAGGAAGAAAATACGAAAAAGGGTGAAGACCAAGTCGAATCTTTAGTGACTAGCAGCTGAGAGGGAATTGATTTTAATATCTACCATCAAGTAAAATGTTTACAAGTTGATTTTAAATAGTCACCAACAAAGGATATATGTGGAGGTTGATTTAGACATTCATGAAAAGGTAAAATGTACTGAAGTCAATCTGGCATCCGACGACGAAAGGAAAATATGGGCAAGTTGCTTTGAAAGAACCATTTGTACCAATTGTTATAACTATAAAAATTTCATATGGATGCCCAACCTTGGGACTTAGAAGGAGGCTAAGTCGTTATGGAGGAGCAATAGACCAGCGGACGAGGCCACATCTAGCGGACGGGGCTAAATATAGCGGAAAAGTGAAGTTGACAGGACTCGGCGGGTCGTAGATTGTAGACGCCTTAGATTGATGGTTGTGGAGCATATCGGGCTAAGAAATAGCACGAGGTTTAATATTTTGAAAGTGAGTTGATAGGGATACCACGGTTTCACCTCGAAGCCACGTGACGCCCCTGGATGCATATGGGGGGGGAAAGCGGTTAAGCTTGAAACCACTCAATTACACCCCGATGTCACTTGTCAAGATATCAATGAATGTGTCACATCCATGGATCACATGTGGAAAAGGTTGACATCCTGTCAAATCACCTCAAGACACTTGTTCGGGTAGTTTTCATCTATGTGATGCTAGGTGAGTGCCGCCAAAAACCTGATTCGAAAGCTCATCATGTGAAATCAACAGTCGAATGTGATAAGTCGTATCCCTGCAAGGACGTTCATCAACATCCTATGATTGGCACTAAATGAATATTATTATTCAAAACATGGGTGACATTACTCTGTTTTGGGTGATTAGCGTTTTAGTCCAGAACGAGGTAATAAAAAAATCAAATCGTCCGTCTAATTCCTGTACAGCTAAGGGAGATAAGGTCGTGCTTCCGGGAAAACTAGAGAAAATGGAGAAGATGGATCTAGCAGGCTTCAACGAATTGGGATATTCAAATAATCTGACAAAATTATCAACGAAGAAGAAAGAAAATCTTGTTGCGCGAATATTGGTAACAATATTTCACACAGAGCCTGCAGATGGAACATGGTCAAATGAAGGAATCAGACTAAATCCTATCATGAAGGATTTAATCATCATTGGATACAGCGATGAGTACCACATGCAATTTGTCAAGACAAAAAGGAGCAAGAGACGGAAGATAGAGTTTAAAGTTGAAGTAGTTGAAAGTGTTGGAGAAAACCAGCCTGCATGGCTTGATACTTTAAAGGAAGAAATTTTTAATGTGAAATAGATTTCAGGCTAAATTAAGTATTTTTCAGAGAATTTTGTAATGATAGAGACAAGTGGAATTCAGGGTATGAAATAACGAAGATGTCAGTTTTTAATTGTATCGTCCACTAGAAAATAGGAGTACAATTGGTGTACGTTACTCCTTTTTTGTAACTGATATCTATTTTTGGAACTTTGGGGAAAATGATTCGTTTTGAATCTTGGATGTAATTTATCTATATATGCTATCAAAAAGATAAATGAATGGTTGGACTTACCGGAGAGGGGCCTGCCCTCGTAACAAGAGGACTTTGTAATTTTCTGGAGCTTAACTAAATATATATGCAGAAGCTTTTCGAATTCTCTATGAAAATATTATAATGGTGGTGATATGATTTTATCTCCTTTCATTGTATGTATTTCCAGTGTTCTTTAATTCCATTTACATTTTCCTCTATTTAAATTGGAGATTCAAAGGCCCGTAATTCATCTTGTGATGCTCTCGGCTTAAGCAATTTAAACTGTGTAATTTTCTTCCTAGCTAATTCAAAATTAATTTTGGTAATTCTATGATGCAGTCATTTGTTTCCTCCTTCCTCTTACACCCGGCTTAAATACAACTTACAACTCAGATTGATTGCCTCATTTATCCTTTATGCTCTTGGGATTTCTACCGACCAGTCATTGTTTTCATTCACTTTCATAATTTTGACTCCATAGCCCTAAGTGACCCTCCCCTTCCTTGCCAACAACTTTATAAAAAAAAACCAAAACAAACTAAATCTAGCCATCAATTTCCAAAGAAATATCAAGTGACACGAGAGAGCCCTTCCTGAGTTGAGAATGCTAGTGCCTAGCTCTAAAGTAGGTTGAAATAGTTACCTATGTCATTTGTCTATCAGCCGGACAAAATGTATAGAGTGTTAACATTCTGGCACCGTTGTCGGGGACGAAATTGAAAACTTTTCCCTAGGAAATAACGACATGGTTGAGTTATAAGGTCTGAGAGAAGCAGACACTTAGGCACATATTGGTTGTATTCCTTCTCTGGCGACTCCACACATCAAAAGTCAGTTTGAAGGTGATTCCAATGGTAGAAGAATCCAGAAATTTAAATTTTTACTCGCAAATCCACTCTCAATGTAGAATCCATCTTCCAAAACATCATTGGTGACTCCACAGTCCGAATATGGGATCCCTTGATAGAGGTATGAAAGGGTATCACGGAAGAAAACAAGTACTTAAAATTGGGTTTTTTCCAAGGCATTATATTCTTTGTTGTAAGTTACCTCTAGTCCTTTCCTAAACATGCTAGACAATTTTTTCTTCAGCTAATGCATGCAAATGATGATCATGATAATATTGAAATGGTATATCCTCTTCTTAAAATTATATAGATATCCCCTCAATTCATCACTAATTTTGATCAAAACCTCCCATCTGAGCCATATGATAACCACAACCAAGATGATAAGCCTCATGAGACCAAGGTTGATATTTCACCTCATGCACTTGATCCAACACCCTCCAAGACCCAACACATATACGAACCCTTAAAATTACCCCACATCCTTCATGATTTTCCTCCAAAGAACTATGAATACCTACCTGTGTTTGATGGATAACTTGGTACCATCATAGCCGAACAACACATCCGAGAGTTCGACTATTTTATAGATTTGTTTGATATTGACCATGAAGATGTGTGTATGAGGGATTTGTCTCAATCCCTAAAATGATATACCAACGAATGGTTTAAAAATTTGCAACCAGGGACAATTAGCTCATGGGAAGAATTAAAGAGTGTATTTTATAAGTTTTCGAGTAAGAAGAAATCTCTAGACCTACAACTTACAAAATTATATGCCTTGAAAAGGAAAAGAAATGAGACCATTTCCACATTCAGTAGAATGTTTTCCAATATTTATTATGATCTACCCAAATAAATTCAACCCACTAATTTGTTGCCATGCTCCAGTATGCCACTACTCTTCACCCAGATTTGTCTCTCCTTCTGATGGAAAGAAGACCTGAGACCTTACAACAAATGTTCAATGATGCTCAAGAAATTCAACACAATATTCTAGCATGCGAACAGATTCGAAGTGAAGGGTTGGGTGTCCCATGATGTGAGAATGAATACGAACAGAGAACATTTGACTAGAATGTGGAGCATAAAATTGATGATATCATAGGCCCCCTTGAAGTTTTGAATGTAAATGATTTTGCAAAATATTATATCCCACTTATTGAAACATAAGGTACTTATGTGATTTCTGATCCACCCCATGAAAATAATGGAGTTGATGGTTTCATATATTCATTTGTAGATAGTCAAGAAGATGAGTTTTCATATCAGATTGTCAAGAAACAGGTTGATGATCCAAAAAATTTCTTTCTAGATGACATCATAGATGTTGTTGATTTGACTATATATGATGAATATGATGATGATTATGATAATGACGTCCCAGAATAGCCAACTACATTTCCTCCATCAGACATTTTTCTTTTTCAGCAGTATAATGAGAGAAATTAGTTTACATATCACAATTATAGAGAAGAAAGTATTGAATCAGTTGAAGGGAATTTTTTACCTTTATGCTTTTCTTCATTTAAATTTTTGAAAGAAAATTCTAAGATCATCATCGAAGCAATGGAATGTGCATTGATGCCAAATCACACCGATTCACTGGAACAAATTGACAAGGAATTGCAGCCATTGGTCGAAGATGAACTTGAAAATGAGTGTGTTCAGCAATCCAAAGGAATTGAAAATTGTGCATATGACAATAGTGAAGAAAATGAAGAAGATTTTGAATCGGGTGAAAGAACCTTTACACTATGTTTTTCTTCTTTCAAAACACCGAAGAAAAATGTTTAGAATGTTTCAAATCAGAAACCCTCCAGACAGGATGTTGAATATTCAGGATGCAGTGGGCTGACAAATGAAAACCATCTTCCATTATGTTTTCATTCTTTTGAATTGTTGAAAGAAAATCATGAGATAACAAAGGAAGCAGGAAATTCTAACTGTAATAGCAATGCTTTACATGAGCAGATTGTTGGTATTGAGGAATATTAACAACCTTCACATGCATTTAATGATCATGTGGTTGATTACATGGAAGGTTATTTCAGTTCATATTTGCAGCCTGTGCTTAAATACCAGCTTGAAAATGAAGATGAAGCTGATCAAAAAATTGTTATTAAAGGTCATTGTCCTTCTCCTGAACTTAATATAGATAAATTGCAAGATTTCCAGCAAGACAAAGTGTTTCAAAATTGTCTTTCTTCCTATATGAATGATGTGGTTGTTCAATTTCTAAATGGCCTACACATGGATGAAGATTCTGAAACTACATTCATGGAAACTTCAAGTAGTGAACAAACAAATGGCATAGAGTTTTAGGAAAGCAACAAAACAGTGTATGCCACTTTTCAATCAGAAATAGAGAAAATAAATAAAGAGGCAGTTGTCCTATTTAATCCATTTGAAAATCATGGTTTTGAAAATGCATCCATGAGAAATCCAAACTATGAAATAGTTCATCCTGTCAGTTTTTCACATTTTCAAGGATAATATTAACTGGAACTCATTCCCATTCATTCATTTGAATGGAAAAATGACAGTCCTCAAGCAAATTTCCAGAAGGTCAATAAAACCAAATCAGAACTGTTTGATGAACAAGAAGATATCCTTGATGCACATAATATGGTTGTCATATTTGAAGATGTTCAAGAGTGTATGAATATTTATGTTGATATGCATGGAAGAGTAGAAAAACCTATTGTTACCATTTCATTTGAAAATGTTCTCAGAACAAAAGATATAGAGAAAGAACAACAAACACTTATGAAAGAGGCCTAGCCTTCTATTTTGGTTCATCAAAAATAAATGTCCTCTCGTATGTTTTATGACTCTGTAGCATTCTATATGGAGAAGTTTAACAATCAAAATTTATAGATCATGATGGGTTGTGAGATTATAAATAAAGATGATGACAAATCAACGTCAATATTAAATATGGGTTGCTTTCTACCAAAGGTTTCATTTCATCCAGCACTATCTTTCGATGCAAAAGATTGTTATTTCCAACAATCTTGGCATATTTTTCGGCCTCTTGGTGGCAATCAACAGGTCAAATCGCATGAAAGAAAGAACGCAGTGGAAAAGGTGAAACATGACTATGGTCTTATGCATGTGTTGGAAGACCCATTTGCAGTTTTGCTAGAAACAATAAACATTCCCAATATTGTTGAAATTCTAAAATTCAAATTCATACATAACTTATCAAATGAATTGTTGGTGAACAGATTTTGGAACAATTGTGTGCAAAGAAACCCAAGATTAGAAAAAATTATTGCATGGTTGCATTGGCATTATGATTTCATTTGATTGGAATCTCATTTCAACCATTAGGGTAGGTATGTGTGAATAATCTTGATGATCAAGCATTTAAAATTTAGATTCCCAAATAAAGTATTCAGTTAGATTTTAGCAGTATATCCAGCATTCAGTCTCCAGGTCAGATCATGGCACACACCTATTTTGAGAGAAGCTCCAATGGATAAGGCACAGGGTCTACTTTTCTTTGCTACCTCATAGGGAGGATAGCATCCCCAGATGGAGCCCATGTTATCACTGTAAAAAAATTCATATGGAGTCCCAGCCTTGGGACTTATTAGGAGGCTAAGTCGGTATGGAGGAGTGACAGACCAGCGGACGAGGCCACATATAGCGTGAGAGGCTAAATATAGCGGAAAGATGAATTGACGGGACTCGGCGAGTTGTAGATCGTAGATGTCGTAGATCAACGTTCGTGGAACATATCGGGCCAAGAACTAGTGCGGGGGTTAATATTTTGAAAGAGGGTCGATAGGGATACCACGGTTTCTCCTCGAGGCCACGTTGTGCCCCCGGATGCATATCAGGGGGAAAAGCAATTGAGCTCGAAACCACTCAATTACACCCTGATGTCACTTGTCAAGATATCATTGGATGTGTCACATCCATGGATCACATGTGGAAAAGGAAAGTTGAAGTCCATTCAAATCACCTCAAGACACTTGTCTGGGTACTTTTCATCTGTGTGATGCTAGGTGAGTGCCGCCAAAAAACTGATTCAAAAGAGAATCATGCGAAATCAACAGCCGAATGTGATAAGTCATATCCCTGGAAGGACATTCGTCAGCAGCCTATGATTGGCACTCAATGAATATTGTTATTCAAAACATGGGTGACATTACTCTATTTTGGGCAATTAGTGTTTTAGTCCAGAACGGGGTAATTAAAAAATCAAATCGTCCGTCTAATTCTTGTACAACTAAGGGATATAAGCTCGTGTTTCTGGGAAAACCAGAGAAAATGGAGAAGACATACTCAAAGGCCTTCAGCAAAATGGGATATTCAAATAATCTAAAAAAAATATCAATGAAGAATAAAAAAAAAATTGTGGCATGAATATTGGCAACAAAATTTCACACAGAGCCTATAGATGGAACAGGGTCAAATGAAGGAATCAAACTAAATCCTATCATGAAGGATTTAATCATCAATGGATACGCATATGAGTACCACATGCAAGTTGTCAAGAGAAAAAGGAGCAAGTGATGGAAGACAGAGATTAAAGATGAAGTAGTTGAAAGTGTTGGAGAAAACGAGCATGCTTGGCTTGATACTTTAAAGGAAGAAATTGGTAATCGGAAATAGATTTCAGGCTAAATTAAGTATGTTTCAGAGAATTTTGTAATGATACATACAAGTGGCATTCAGGGTATGAAATATCATTTAGATGTCAATTTTTAATTGTAATGTCCCCTAGAAAATAGGAGTATAGTTGTTGTACGTTACTCCTTTTTTGTAACTAATATCTATTTTTGGAACTTTGGGGAAAATGATTCGTTTTGAATCTCAGATTTAATTTATCTATATACACTATCAAAAATATAAATGAATGGTTGAACTAACTAGAGAGGGGCCTACCCTTGTAGCAGGAGGACTTTGTAATTTTCTGGAGCTGAAATGAATATATATGCAGAAGTTTTTTGAATTCTCTATGAAAAGATTCTAATGGTGGTGATATGAGTTCATCTCCTTTCATTGTATGTATTTCCAGTGTTCTTCAATTCCATTTACATTTTCCTCTGTTTAAATTGGAGATTCAAAGGCCTAGAATTCATATTGTGATGCTCTCGGCTTAAGCAATTTAAACTGTGTAATTTTCTTCCTAGCTAATTTAGAATTCATTGCTCTGATGGAGTTAATTGTTTCATCCTTCCACTTACACCCTGCTTAAATACAATTTAAAACTCAGATTCATTTCCTCATTTAGCCTTTATCCTTTGGTAATTTCTATCATCCAATCATTGTTTTCATTCACTTTCAAAATTTTGACTCCATAGTGTTACACATGATTTTGGTCACTATGGTGATGTCTCTACAAGTGATGTATTCAGGGTCCCACAAGGAATTTTTGCCTAAGAAAAGTGACTGATGTCTTCTTCCAAAAACACATTTTTAAGATGAGTTCGCAGGCTGCCTATATTACATGGTGCGAAAATCCTCCATTCTCACAGGAAACCCACACTTGGGGTGTGAACTGTTCGCGGTCTGCTCTATAGATGGGGTGCAAACCTGTTTTTAAGCCTGGAAAAGAGAAGAGGTCATGAAGGTTCTAGAAGGGAATCTTCTATAAAATGAGTTAGCATTCTCATGGTTGGCATCCTACTGACTTCTCATATTTAGTGGGATCATCCTCATCCATGTAACCATCCCTCCTTCTCCTATATATTGAAAGGATTTTCATGGAAAAGGTCAAGCAAGATTGAATGAAGAATTGGTGAGAGAATTGTGTGAAGAACTTTGTTTGGACAAAAGCTTGAGGAATCTATTTGGTCCACCAAGTTGTATTGGATCTTCTTCATGCAAATATAGAGCAAGTGTGTGTGTTGGAACCAAGGGTCATTGAAAGGAAGCTTGTGACATCAAGGTGATCTGGTTGTACCTTCTACTTTCATTTAATATAATACAGTGGCATGTCCCTTTCCCATAAAATTACCCTTATTTAATTGCATAACTCCTTGATCATATGCATAGGTTGACATTGAATATAATTTGCTATATTCACTTTGGTTGGTTTGTGTTGTCTTGGACCTGATTTCTCAAGAGCACTGGAGCAAAGAGGGAACAATAGAGACCTAAGGAAGCGATATAAAGGTATGTCACTCATTCCTTCTTATTAGTAGATTCAATGACTACAACTTAGGGAAAGAGTCGTGTCCTACCCTGCTTTGTTCTAGATCCAGGTGGATCTAGGGAGATCTGTTAGTGTCTACACCATACGAAAGGTTTTGAGTTCGTATGGGCTACCACTGCCAACAAAGCTTTCGAAGCTTTGAAATTGTATTTGACACGTACCCCTCTACTCTTCCCACCTGATTACAGTCAGGATTATTTCCTTTACCTCGCAGCCTCAGACTATACCATCGCTATGGTTCTCGTCCAGGAGGATGATTCTCATGACGAACATGTCATCTATTACTTGAGTCGGAGTCTCACGACTACCAAAACCAAGTATTTACAAGTTGAAAAACTGGCCTTCTCAGCCGTCCAAGATGTTCAACGTTTCTGGCACTATATCATTTTACACAAAACTACAGTGATTTCTAATTGCAACCCAATGCAGCACATTCTTACACGTCAATTGCTAGGGGGAAAATACTCCAAATGGATCATAATACTCTAGGAGTTTGACTTAGAATTCGAACGGGCTAAGTCCCAAAAATCATTGGTGTTTGTCGAGTTAATATGTGACCTTCCCTGCTCTGAGATGGAAAAAGTAGCAGAAGATTCATTACTCTATGAATCCCCTTTCCTGATCATTTGTGATGACCTTTGGTACGGAGATATCATCATATATCTCCAGACCCAGACTTTTCGGCCCAATTTGTCTATCACTGACCGTCGTCGAATACGCTACCAAGCCCGTCACTATATTATCCTCGGTGATACTCTTTATCATTGTGGGATTGACTCCATTTTTTGATGCTGCCTCACGTTTGATGAAGCCAAGAAAGCCCTGAATGACTGTCATTCTGGAGCCTGCAGTGGTCACATGTCTTGGTATGTTACTGCCCAGAAAATCTTACGGGTGGGGTATTTTTTGCCTTATTTATTCAACGATTGTATAATTGTTGTCCAAAAATGCCATGCTTGCCAAACCTACAATAATAAAATACAATCACACTATGTGGTCTCCGTTGATCCTTTTTCGAAATGGGGTATTGATTTCATGACATGTCACCCTCACTCGGCTAGGGGCCATGGAGACATTATTGTAGCCGTAGATTATTTTACGAAATGGGTCGAGGCGATGCCAACATTCGACAATACCGGAAAGACTGCTGCATTATTCATATTCAATCACATCATTTCTCATTTTGGTGTTCCTCGGGCTATCGTTACTGACCACAGTAGACACTTTAGAAACTTCATGATACCTGAACTCACTGAAAAGTTGGGCCTTCACCATGAAAACTCAACACCCTATTACCCACAAGCCAACAACCAATTTGAAGCAATAAACAAGGTCCTCATTACCATGCTTCGACGAATGATAGGGATTCACAGAACGAGTTGGCACACATTGTTGTTTTTAGCATTGTGGGCTTACCGGACATACGTTAAGTCTGCTACTGGGTTTACACCATTCCGGTTAGTCTATGGTCTAGAATCCATCTTGTCGATTGAATGTGAGATACCCTCCCTAAAACTAGCCATCAAACTTCTCCAGAACACTTTTGTCGAAGAAGAACGTCTGTTGTATCTTATGCAATTAGACGAAACCCATCACGATGCCACCCTAGTTATAGAAGCCTAGAGGAAACGCATCAAATCCCAATACGAAAAACATGTCAGGCCATGCATTTTCTTTGAAGGTGATCTAGTTCTCCTTTACGAACAAGATTGAGATATGCTAGGAGAAAAAAAATTTGAAGCTATGTAGCAATGTCCTTATATCGTCAGATGAGTTTTAGAGAAAGGAGATTACAAGTTGGTGGACTACGATGGTATCCCTTTGAGTGAACCCAGAAATGGGTTGTACTTAAATAAGTACTATGCCTAAGATCACATGTGCATGAGTGCTTGTATTTTATTGTATCATACTTTTTGTGTGTTACTTTAGTATGCTTTTTTCGTTATTTGGTTTCTTCCCCCAACTGTTTATCTTACTTTGTGCTTGGTTTCCAGATGTCAGAGTCTTCGCTACCCCACATTGGCTTCGCTAATGGCGCTAGTCATAGTACTCAAAACCTTGCTTCTGCTGCATGGGCAATTTACACACCTACAAACGAACTTATCAATCTGCGAGGTGTGTGCCTTGGTCGTGCTAACAATAATATTGTGGAATATAGCGTCGTCATCGAATTGTTGCTTGATGTTATTTGACTCGATATCTTCCATCTGGTTATATGACTCGATTTGCAGCTAGTAGTACTGTACCTAAGTAATGTCTATGATATTCAAAGTCCTACTTTATTGTGGGTATATTTACGAATTCGCCTCTTGGAACGTTATTTTGATTATATCGAATATCAGCGCATTCCTAGATGTCTAAATACATTGACTGATGCTTTAGCTAACTATGTGTTAGACAGACATTTGGGACATTTATAAACCAATCACACATTACATGTATCACACAACACAAAATAAGCCGGTAGAAGCCATATATATGTATATGACGATCAAAAGTTTTTTTACAAATAGTTTATGTCCAAGGATCAAAATCTCAAAATACAAATCCCATAGCTTCTACAAAATAGTGTCATGGAATGACACTCACGATAACACACAACTGCTTGAGCTACCCTATGAAGCAGTTGACTGAGAGACTCAGACACGCCCATAATATGGTGTTGATAATGTCTCAGAATCTCCCCAATAGCAATGTCTGGGATGTTCGCGGTCAACCCCTTCAAGTTTTGCTCCACTGCCTCATAGTCTTCGGCATCCCATCTCGCCATTGGAGCCACTTCTCCTCGTCATTGAATAGGAGACGTTCCTGGAGGTCAATATGGCCCCACATCTATGTCATCAAAAAGAAATTTTTGATTAGTTCTTGGATAAACACAAAAATGTTTCATATGATAAAAATTACAAAAACATTTTAAAAGAACAAAATGTGTACTTCTTACCTAAGTCACCCCACTGAGCATCCTCAAGCAGGGTCAAATCCGAATCCCCTTGGAAATCCAAACCAGCATATGCATAGTCATCAATCATTAGCATCTGGGGCCTCAACCAGTCAAAAAATGAATCATTATACTTGATTATGGGCCCTGCTATGTGTCGATCCATGAGGTTACACCACCTCAGCATCCTCGGATCATGTGGGGCCAGTAAACCCCAATCAACCTATAATCGCAGCAGTGGGACCCTCTCGAGGAAGAATGACACCAAAATTGATCCCTACCCAAACTAATTCAAGTCGCCCTTTCTGCACTTCGTCAATTGTCTCTTCATACTGTGGAGAACTACATCCAATCAGTTGAAGACCCGAGGCTCTGTGCACTCTATGGCATATTGGAAATAGCTCTGGAGAGCCATGTGCGGAGCCACGCTCCCAGCCATGCGTGAAATAGTAAGAAAGATGGTACAAAGAGTCAAATATTGGACCCCCCAAATAGAAACCTTACCCTTGCTTCTCTCTGCCTCGGGAACACAATACTGGTGACAATACTCACTCATAGGAAATCTTCCGCCTCTTCCGTCGGTCAAAGTAGCATGGTATCCGCACCGTGACAACCCCATTAGAAAATAGATATCCTTGATATCTAGGGTCAGCATATGGACTCCCACATGAAATAATTGTTGGTCCACGTCCCACATGTGGACCAGGTATTCCAACAACCTGGGTTGGGATCTTATGCCCGAAATTCTAAAAAATTTCAATAGCCCACTATCCCGGAGGGCGACGACTGTACCCGGGTCATTCTCGGAAATGGAATCATCCTCCTCATGTTCCCTTTCTCTCCATTCCAACATTGTGATGATCAAACACCTGCAAAAGAGCCATGAGAGGGGAGTCAACAACTTGTTTTAAACTCTTGCATAATTTTTCTTGAGCAAAACCTTACTTCAAAATCCATTTTTCGACCCCCTCAAGTGGCCCTTTTGCACAATGCAAGATTCTCATAGGTGCCCTGAAGACCACCTACGATAATCTTAGATTCTCGCAGGTCCTATAAAGCCCACCTGCAAGAACTCTTGAGCGCACGGTCCGACCCTAAAATGGACTGAAAACCCAAAAAATTGCCAATAAAAACCAAAAATAAACCATGGAAAAGTTGAAGGATCAAGAGCTTACCTCGTTGGCTGAAACGGTTCGCCGAATGATCGCTTGTGCCTCCCGCAATCGAGCAAAGAAATTTGGGGGAAAATGAGGTATGTTGGGCAAGTTTTTGGCAAAATCACAATGAAATGGTAAAAATCCCTTTTTACCCATATTTATTCACTTTTTATTATTTTTTGTTGATTTTTTATATTATTTTTATTGTTTTGCTTATAAAACCTAATGCCCTAATAGCCTTGTTAGTATGGTTTTTTGCAGATATAGCAACTTCGAACTCCGAATGAGGGGGTACAGGTGTTTTTTTCTTTTTGTCACATGTATGACTACTTTTTTAGGGGTTTTGTAGGTAAAACCTCGAGTTTAGTCTTTGTTCGTTCTCGCGCTTGAAAATATATGAGAACGTAACCCAGTATACTTTTTCTCGTCTTTTCTTACTCGTCATGGTAACACAAAAATGACAAACCTAAGGGAGTATCCTTTAAGCTCTTTTCACACTCCATAAAAATGAAAGGATTGCCGAGCAATCTTGTTATATTCACACTCGTTAAAGTATTTGAAGAAAACATTCGACAGGCGATAGTTTATCACTTTTTTGGTCTCGTCAAACTTATTTACGAAAAAGGAACTGGGAGAGTTCTCTTTAAGTGTTTTTCAGACTCTCAAAACATGAAAAACTCCCAAGTTTTCTTTCTTTGGACTCATAAGACAAACATCGAAAGGCCCATACGAGACCGAGCCACTCCTTCCTAGGGTTCGTTAAATATACTCTGAGGGACTCGTCTGAAGGATGAGATTACATTGACAAGCATATGTTATCCTCCTCAAGCTTGTGTAAAAATAAAAAGGTACTCGCCAAAGATGGTGGGGGAAATTTTGGGAAAGGGATGTGTTTTCGTATTTATATTAATGGCAGTAAGCGTCGCTCTTGAACATGACACCCCCTATTCATCATTTGAATCTGGGTTGGGAAATCCATTTGTTTCTCGTTTGACTTGCTACAAGGTTATATCTTGGGTCCTCTTTGATTCAGTGTTGCCAAGTCCTTGGTCGTTTCATTCATATGTTCAAGAGAAGTTCAAACGAGCCCTCTATCGAGTCGGCCATCTGCAGTTGTCCATTCTTACTATGTCGGCCTTCCCTGTGTCTGTTTCGACCTGTCTTCATACTTTGTTTTATCCTTAAAATCTATTATTTATTTCGTGTCATTGATGGGGGATACATCAAGTCCCTCCTGTGATGAGTCTTGTTCCATCGACTCCAACTCATTATCCAGAAATAAGACTTAGAAATCTTTTAGTACCTTGGAACCTGCATGCCTTAATGGTAGGTCTCTTCACTTTCGACAGGGGTTTCACAGCATTGATCCCTGATCGAAATATTTCGTCGAGTGTTCGACTTCAACTCATTCATTTTCATTCATTCGGATTGTACTTCAGTACCTTGGGATTCATAAACATCAATGGTGATTTCCCTCGCACTTGTTAATGGTTTTCATCAATGATCGGTAATCAAGTGGTTTCTACCATGTTCAACTTCAACACATGTAATCACATGGCTAGATTCGTACTTTCAGGTGACGGGATTGAAGACCCTGGGTCTCATCGTTTTTATCCAGGTTGCGATGGAGTATGTATGATTTGTATCGGCACATAGATCCACTTTGTATGTCACGTGGCTATGTCATTATTCAAGTCCCCTCACATAGATCCACAGTGTATTCCTGGTGGCTATGTATCATTTTGACGACAATGGTTCCACGGTGTATGATTGGTGGCCATGACATATGTTTATGATTCGATTTGTAATCTGAGCATGGGAATGCCTACCTTAGAACTGGTATTATATTCTGCAGATGCTTGGTTGTTTACAAGTTTTCGATTAGGTGTGCTCCTTGTTTCTAACACACACGTGCATTTTACAAAGTATTTTGGTTGTCACAAGTCCTGGCCTCATACTTTGGGGGGCATTATATTACACATGATTTTGGTCACTCTGGTGATGTCTCTACAAGTGATGTATTCAGGCTCCCACAAGGACTTTTTGCTTGAGAAAAGTGACTGTTGTCTTCTTCCAAAAACACATTTTTAAGATGAGTTCGCAAGCTCCCTATATTACAGGGTGTGAAAATCCTCCATTCTCACAGGAAAACCACACCTGGGGTGCGAACTGTTCGCATTCTTCTCTATAGATGGGGTGTGAACTGGTTTTAAGCCTAGAAAAGAGAAGAGGTCACGAAGGTTCTAGAAGGGAATCTTCTAGAAAATGAGTTGGCATTTGCATGGTTGGAATCCTACTGACTTCTCATATTTAGTGGGATCATCCTCATCCATGTTGTAACACACCCACTACCATAATCAAGTTTTCGTTGATTTCTGAAGAAACAGAGCCCCCGAGATGTCTACGGAGGCCTAGCGTAAGCTAGCTCTCTCTCTCTCTCTCTCTCTCTCTCTCTCTCTCTCTCTCTCTCTCTCTCTCTCTCTCTGCTCCATGTAATCATGGGTCATGATCACAGGTAAAATAATCATGGTGCCTCTCAGTAATTCACGGCTCAACGCTATAGAAATGTCAAATTTTTCAACTCTGCAACCGTCGAACCCCGACAGGGCTAGTGACTGGCCAACGGGGATGAATCCAAACAGGGTTAGCGAATGGCCAATAGGAACGGGCCCTGTCGCGTGGTTGAGTGGAGTATAGGTGGAAATATGGAAGCACGACATGGTGGGTGATGTGACAGGAGACGGGTCCCACTTCACATGCCACACCATTCCGAACCCCCCCCCATTAAAGGTAGAATGGCAAGGGGGGTCAAGAATTTTCTTGAGCACCGTTGATCAAGGCGAATAAATCCTGACCATTCGAGAATTGCGCATTCGATTCTAGACCCCCCCCTCACCGCTAAAGGCAGAACAGTAAGGGGGCTCCGGAATGAAGCCTCGGCCATAGATCTGGGCGGGTGGACTCTGGTCGTCCAGATCTTCTCACTACTTACCCTAATATGCATTCGTGCCATAGCTTAAAGCCGACATCTCTTCCTCACATCTGATGGTCATTACAAACCCTGAGATCCTCTGAACGAATCTCATCCGTTCATCGGGACTTATCATCACGAGAGTCCGAACTCTCGACCACGGGACTCCTGAATTCTTGATCCACGGTTTCCTGATGCGGTTAATCTCTCGACACGTAGCCTCCTTAAATCGGACAGTCCAGATCCGTCTCGAGGTTTCCACCATGGAAAGTCCCAATCTCTCGTCACCAGGACTCTCGAGTTCGCAATTCCTGATTTCCCGAAATGGGAAATCTCACAAGACATGGCCTCCTTAAATCAGACTGTCCAGATCTATCTCAGGGTTTCCACCATGGAAAGTCCCGTTCTGTCGTCACCAGGACTCCCGAGTTCGCGATTCTCGATTTCCCAAAATGGGAAATCTCATGACATGTGGCCTCCTTAAATCGGACGGTCTAGATCTATCTCGGGGTTTCCACCATGGAAAGTACCGATCTCTCGTCACCAGGACTCTCAAGTTCTCGATTCCCTATTTCCTGAAATGGGAAATCGCACGACACATGGCCTCCTTTAATCGGACGACCCAGATCTATTTCGAGGCTTTCACCCCTATTCACTGGGTGTTTAACCCTCGGGTATCTCTTGACAGATCCAATAGTTGTCGGCTTTTCCAGCCGAGATCTGACGGCTCAGACAGGTTCCTAACTTGTGCATTCTCCCACGACTTCCTGGACGTGGAAAGATCAACGGTCTGGATTCTCTCATGGACCTTGGGGATCTACGATCCCGATCTCTTCGCTACCCACAAAGACACAGAAAGACAAAGTGGCAAGGCATTTAACCCCCTACTTTCTCCTACCAAATCCAACGGTCATGAGTGACCACAGATTTCCCGACGAAATCTCGTCCGTTGATCAACACCTATTCAAGGTTAAGGTGCTTAACACTCCAGTTTCTTCTTCCAATCTGACAGTCGTGAGTGACCACCGATCTCCCAATGGGATCTCGTCCATTGATTCGATATTTATCAGGGATTTCTTAAGGCCTTGCACCTTCACGTCCTTTTTCCAGGTTCTTGATGAACTTTTCGAGAAGGGTATCTCTATGGGGAGGTTTACCCAGGGTACTATCTAAGGCAGAGAAGGGTATTTCTCTCCCGAGAACCAGACCTAAAGTTTGAATTAGATCAGTATGCATATAAATAAATATTTATGAGAACATAAGCCATACGTATTCTTTCCATTATAAACATACAACTACCAGTACTGATCAAAACATCATACAGACATTCTTATAATGAAATCATTCACAATTTCACAGCTTATGATCATAAATGTCAGAATACAAATATTTCAAGATGCCAAAGGAAAAACACTTATCAGAAAGTAACACTAGGGTTTATGAAACTGCTGAGAGGGGTGCTTGTTTCCACCCAACCGTAGGCTCAGCGACTCCCAGCGGATTTACCACTAGCCACCTTCGAGCTGAGACCACGATGTTGTGAGACTGCGTCTCTGTTTTCCAGTGACCAGGAGCGAAGGTTACTCTCCTTCCTCCTGCTATCACTCACTCTGCATATCGCCAGATTTCTCTTTCTCCCCTTGCATCCCCCCCTAATCACTTCTCCCCCACGCATTATCCTCTTGCGAGGTTGTGTGTGGCACGATTTCGCTCGCGCTGGTTAGGCCTGACGGCTCTACAGATGGGTGGTTCACCTCCCCATCCCTCATTAATTCCTGAGGAGCCATCTACCTACCAGCCTGTGAGACATTTAATTCAGGGTCAGCGAGCCGCTTTTGGTTCTCCGGGCCAGTGAAGTCCAAATATGGTATTTATTTTCGGTGGAAGTTAACACCACCTTTCCAGGTGCCTTCCACCGCCTTTCTGCAGCCATCGTGGTCTCTTTTTCAGCATATCTCCTCTTAGCAAGACTGCAATATAAATTCATAATATTATTCACATTCATCGACCTTTTCCATAAGGTCCATTCACATCATATATTCACATTTATGAGTTTTCCACAGCTCTTGGCCAGTCCAGTTATTTTTACAAACTAGGGGAAACAGGGTGTTACAATTCCCTCCCCCTTAAAGGAACATCATCCTCGATGTTCTATCTATTAACATGAATTTCATGTACAAAAGTAAACAAAATCAGATATGCCTGTCTCATGGCATCCTCCATTTCCCATGTAGCCTCATCTGGGCCAAAATGTCTCCACTGCACCTTGACCTGTGCAATGGTTTGGTTCCGAAGTGGGGTTTCCTTTCTTTCCAATATGCATTGGGGTTTTGGTAGAAATTCTCCCTCCGGTTCCACCTGGATCACAGACCACTCAAATATATGATTAGCATCATGTACATATTTCTTCAATAATGAAACATGGAAAACATTATGTGCTTTTACTGTGGGAGGAAGTGCTATCCGATAGGCTACAGGTCCCACTCTATCTAAAACCTCAAAGGGTCCACAATACTGGGGTGCCAACTTGGCACAAGCTCCCATTTTCAGGGAACTCCTTCTAGGCTTAATTCTGAGATATACATGGTCTCCCATTTTGAACTCTCTT